>CAUYSK010126831.1:0-10697 GCA_963575035.1 Avahi laniger
GTTGCTGTGTGCTAGGCTTCCGCCACGGCACTCACTCTAGCCAGGGCAACACAGTTCGACTCTTTCAAAAAAAAAAAAAAAAAAAAAAAAACAATGTTTTTTGCACTTTTTATTTTAGAGATTTTTGAATATACACAAAAGTGGTCAAGATAATATAACAAGGCCCCAGTACCCATCGCCCAGCCCAACAGCCATCAATCAGTCCTTGGCGAATCCTGCCCCTTCTACACCCACATCCTCAACCACCCGCTAGCAGACATCTCACCCTGGGATTGCATTGGAAGATATGTTATAATGGTATGCACATCTAAAACAGTGGTTCTCGACTGGGGGTGAAGTTGCTCCCCTGGGGACATTTGGCAATGTCTGGAAATATGTTTGGCTGTCACAACCGGGGGAGAGATGCAATTGGCATCTAGTAGGTAGAGACCAGGGATGCTGTTACATATCCTATAATGCACAGACACCCTCCATCCCCAACAAACATCAACAGTGCTGAGATGGAGAAATCCTGTTTTAAAAGATAAAGACTTTCTAAAAACATAACGACAATGCCACTATTGCATGTGAAAATAATAACTACTATGATATTTTAATGAAGTATGAGGTGCTCAGGACACGAATTGGGACTTTCATGCTTATGGTTTTTATGTGAAAGGTAAAAAGATCTCTATGGGGATATGTATTAAGATCTTAAAATAGCTTTCAACAATTAACTCACAGGGTGTCAGTGGACTAATCCGTCCTCAAGCTACTTCAAGAATATCAATTATGATTCTCATTTTCAGATGAAGGCAGTGGAGAAAGGAGTTCCACTTTATAATGTTACTCCAAGTCCCCTCCTGTGTGAGCTCCACTTCTATTCACGGAATCTTTAAAATATAATATGTAGAAGGTTACAGTTTGAGGCCCAGGGGGCTTCTCTACTTTTCCAAAGAACACACAGCTGGTTTCATCTATATTTTTACAGAATTCTCCGAAGTATTTTTATTTCATCTTTTTTGACAAAAGAAAAATTCATAAAAGAGATGTGAAAAATATAAAGCTATAGAAAATGACTTGCTGCTTGCACATTTCTGGAATACTAAGAAATAAAAATAATACAAAAATGGATTTTTTTCCATTCAAAATCCAGGGCCTTATTTCCATTTAGGGCAATAGGCAAAGCGTGTGCAAAGACCCAGGACTGAGCAGGAGGGACCCCGTTGGCTGTATGAATGACTGGTGGCGGCAAGCAGCGGTTTGATGAGCAGGAAAAGGTGGGAGAAGGAGGATCCTGAAATCTAGAGAGAAAAGCTAAGTCTTCATTCCAATGATTAATATGGAGCTCTTGAATATTGCTGAGGAAGCGAGGGGGAATGGACAGATTAGGGTTGGGATAGGGAGGGGTTTGGGAAAAAAAAAAGTCATGTTCAGAAAAGTTAGCAATATAGGAAAGAATTATTCCCATTACATGGAGAGTGATTGATGACATCTTGTCTTACATGGAAAGGCATCCAAGATGCTGGAAAACACTGGGTGACCACCAAGCCTTATTGCTATTGCCGAGAACCTTTCAAGACTATAGTAACAGGAGCTAAAGCAGAGAGATTAGATGAGGTTACAGGTAGTTAATCTGCTGCTTTTAAGGAGGTGTCTTAAAAAAGATAGAGTCGCAAACAAACCATAATGTCATTCCAGAAACAGAAGTGGAGACCTCAGGGTGGGAATCAGTTCTCATTTCTCCTCTTTATTTTTGTTGGGGATTTTTTGGCTAAGAGGCATTGAACTCTCTTTGGAGACAATTCCCCAATATGTGGGTGCTGATAGGAGATTTCCGAAGGGGGAAGCCAAGGGACCTCAGATAATTCCCTCTCCCAAAGTTCTTTAAGGCTAAGTCTTGACCTCTGCTCAGCCAATCAGAAAATCCCACCTAGCAGTAATACTCTCCAAGGATTAGGGGGATGGGGGGCCAAACTCGCAACTAAAGGACATGGGGAGCATTGTAGAGGGGAAGGGCATGCCTTTAACCCTTGCTCGGGTGAGGCAGAGATATAAAGTGTAACCATAATGTTTGTACCCTCATAAACCCTTAAATAAAAAAAAAAACGATTATAATCAAGGAAAGGAGGATCAGCTAATAGCGATATCTCATGTCTTTCTAATGAATGCTGGAGTTGCAAAATGGAAAAAAAAGATAACAAATTCCTAAAACTCTGTAGAGGGAGGGTAACTTGGAAACTGGATATGGATGGCAGCATGGTTGGAGAGAATGAGGAAAATGAAAGGCAGCTCCGAGGCTCCAACAATTGGTAGTTGGAAGGATGGTGATACCATTAATTACAATAAAAAAATTAAGTTTCGGAGAGAAAGAAAAAAAAAGAAAATCCCCCGTAGGACTTTGTGTCTTGAGGGAGACAGATGTGAGATGACTCTTGGTGGCAGTGGTGGAGGCAGGAGCCTGGAGTACGAGGAGGCTCAGGAGTGGCGGTGCCCGCAGCGAAGCCCTAACCGGAGCGCAGCATGATCTCAGCCTTGTCCTTGGTCATCATGTCCACCCTTGGTTCCTGTTTCTTTTCTGAGCCTGACTGTTTGATTTTCTGATGATTCTATGAATTACTTATGTCCTTCCAGTCCATTCCTCTTTTTGCTTGAGTTATCTGGAGTTGGCTTCTATATTCTATAGATAACAATTCTGGTGGCCTGTGTCATTGCAGAAAGACCATTCAATGCACAGATAGAATGACCTGAGCTCCGAAGGACAATAAATAATAATAATAACTTAGAGCAAGAGCTTGCATGAGTATCCGTAATACCAGTGACAAGGTTTATTATTCTACATCTACATGCCACATAAGTGAATTCATAAGTTTTCTAAATAGCAATCTTAAGAATTTATCTTGTCTTCTCTATTTTCCTGAAATCATCAAGCCCATCTTCACAAATCAAAGTTCAGTGTGCATGTGAAGAGCTTCACACAATCAAGGAAGGGGATAAAATCTAGTATAATCATCACATGCAGTTTGCCACTGAGTGCTATAAATACAAATGTCTGCTAATCTGTTCACAAACACTATAAAAGAGAAAAGAGGAAAGAGAGAGAGAAAGAGAGTGAGCGAGCGAGAGAGAACATGTGCACAAAGGCTCTATTCTAAATTAACAGTGACACCTCCATTAACACAGGTGCCTTCCTTCCTAAACACTAGAATTGACTTTCATTCCCTGCAGGTGAAAATATATACTGAGACAATTTGGGGGAGAGCAAGTTAGCAACAGATCACAAGATTTTTAAATAGACTCTAGTTGATCCTATTTTATATTTAGGAATCTACACAACTGAGCAATGATATAAACATACAACGTGTATGCCAGCCAAGAAAAAAAACCCTAGAATCAACATAAATAACCATGAAGAAGGAGCTAGTTAAAATATAATATGTCCATACAATAAAATACCGTGCAACCATGAAATGAGGCAGATGTAGTAATACACTATGATGCCCAAAGTACATCATTAGGTTAAATAAAAGGCGAGTGCAGATATATACTATGATCCTACTTTTTTGAAAACAAAGACATATCAGTTGATATGCTTCCACTCTCAGCATTGTTGAGAAGGAAATCAACTGATATCACTTACATTTTTGTAAGTACAGTATAGTAAAAAATATTCTGTAAGTATACAG
Source organism: Avahi laniger (assembly GCA_963575035.1). NCBI lineage: Eukaryota > Metazoa > Chordata > Mammalia > Primates > Indriidae > Avahi > Avahi laniger. The sequence goes on from CAUYSK010126831.1 coordinate 3,666, forward strand.
AACGTGGTGTTAACATCCCTCTGAGGAATGGGACTGGGAAGGGGTGAGCTGTCATTTCTTTACCCTGAGTCTATATAATTTTTAGAATTTTTTTTTAATCAAAAATGCTGTGATTGTTCTAAGTAGAAAAAGTTGATTTGAGTCTGTAGACTATTGAGGAAACTCTTCAAATGAGTAATTATTACTCATAACTAGTATGAATGGATTATACTGATTTAGAACAATATTGATTTGAGATGTATTATAATTCTGATTTTATGGGATTAAGCTATAACCTGTTGATTTTTATGATGTTTTAAGATTATCTCTATATTTTAGTTCCTTTTGTGTTGATGAACCTGATGGATTCAAAGTTCAAGTGCACGCATGAATCCCGACCCACTTGAAATCTGAACAGAATAAATTGGTGATTCACAAATGGTTCAATACTAAATACTGACAGAGTCTGACTAGTCATCAATTATTTTAAATTGTAAAGCAGACAGCAAACTTCCATGAATAAAGCACCTTTAAAGAAAGCATTGCTGGCATGACCTTAGGTAAATACAAAACATCTTCTTAACTAAAATATCTCAGGGGCCTGTTAGTGATTAACTATATCACTAACTGGTTATGAGGGGTGTGATCACAATTACAATGGCAGGTGTTCCACTTCAGCTCAAGGACTTTCGTATGTTGTCACCCAGTTACAGAGTTAGCTGGCCCTCTCCTTGAAGTATAGGGGTTGCACTCCTTTTACCTTAAAATGAATAGAGAGCTCCATCTTCCTCTTGAGGCCACCTGTGTGGCTTCACAGCTCCAGATCTGGTCTCCGAGGTATACAGATCTTGGTAGCTAACCTAGACGGGCATGACCAGGCCCAAGAAATGCTTCTCTCATAAGAGATTGAGAAGTGGCAAATTACAGAAATGCAAATTACAGAATAGCCTGAAAAACTTATCTTGGCTCAGAGGCACTAGCGCTTCAAATACTCTGTGGATGTTTGTCCATGTCTATGGGCCAAGCCTCCTGAATTTAAAATCAGACAACGTGGTCGCCACATCCAAAATGGTTCCCAAAGGAAACCTTTAAGGTATTCTGGGCCTGAAGCCCTACGTCTCATGCAGACTCCAGAGACTCTTGCCTTTTTCAAAAGTCTAATTTTCAATTCTTGTGACCAAAGACCAAACCATTCACATTTATAATGAGCCTCAACCCATAGGTCAGTTCAATGGGCCAATTTCATAGTTTCTTTAGCAATCGAATTCATGCCAAGTGATCTTGGGAGACCCTCAAGTCAGCAAGTTTTCCAGTCCTTCCATGGATGGCCCCTGCACATTCTTCACTGAAAGAAGTAATCAAAATCTGCTCTGACCCTCTGGGTTGGCCCAGCAGTCCCACCCCAGAAAAAAACTATCTGTCTTGGACATTACCTAGAAGAATTTTCAACCATGTCGAGCCAAAGTTGTGATCGCATATGGCAGTGACATGCTGGGTAGTCTGGGAGGGTGGCTTTGGCTTTGGACCTAGATTACAGGGGCCGCCGGGGCCTTTTGCCCTCATTTTAAAATAGTATAGGAGAGTAGGGGATGAACAGGGAAGAATAGGGCAGGGGAAGTCGATTATGGCACCAGGAAGAGGCACCTTTCATGTTCAAATGGGGTGGATGGGAGGAATTTTGATGCCAAGATATATATTATAAATATTGGTTGAAAAATCTTTCCCTTTCCAAAACTATTGTTCCACCAACTTTGTGTGTAGCCAATGACAATCTTAAAAAACACCCTCCTTTTGCAAATCTTTTCTGATTTCTCTATCATTAGTTGCTAGGATCAACAAAGAGGAAATTAGGAAGCTTAATTTCATTTTCAGCAGGAATCTTAATAGCATAACAAACAAATAACAGGGGCGGGGAGCAGAGACAACACAATGGGGAGGGTGCTTTGACCCCTCAGCATCCAACAATAAAGAAAACAAAGGCTCCAGAGCTGGTCTGGCCTGGCAAACAGCCATTTTTGTCTTTGAAGCCCTCAGTAAAATTGTTGAAATACATCTTCAAAAACAGGAAATTGTGTGATTTTGATTTTCTGGCAACCTCGCCCTTTCTTGTGAACTGCCAACCATACCATGAGCTATTAACTTTGATTCACACTAAAATAGGATAGGGGCAGAAATAAAAGTATTTCCTTTTCACTTAAATCTCTAGGTTTTCAGAAACAGCTATGAAGCTAAGTCACTTCCGCTCATTAATGTGTCCAAAAACATTCCTGAAATGAAGCCTAGACAAAGGACAGAGATGCATTTAGCTTTAGCTTTTGGTTTGTAACCAGCATGGGGAAGAAAATTCACCTTGGTAAGAGTAAAAAGGGGTGACTTGCTTTGCATTAAAATAGTATAAATAGTAATTAAAATTTGGTGGATGATGATGGATATAGTAGATAATTAGTAATTCCAATAATTCTGCTTTGTCAGAACAAGAAAGCAAGTGGGCATAGAAATGGAATGGAATGTCTGTTTCTTTATCTTTACATCAAGGGAGTTGACCTAGAACAGGGCCTGATAGTAAATATTTTCAATTTTGCTAGTCAGTCTCTTTTGCAACTACTTAACTCCACCACTCATAGTGCAAAAGCAGCCATAGACAATACACAAATGAGTGCGTGTGGTTGTGTTTCAATAAAATTCTATTTACAAACTTAGGAAACAGTCCTGATTTGGCCCAGGGGCAGTAGTTTGCTGACCTCTGGTCCAGGCAATTATACTTCATTCTCTCTGACTGTGAAAGTGAAATTATGAGAGACAGAAGAGAAGAAAAAACACTAGCATTTTCTCTCTCTCTTCCTGGCCACTGAATCCTTTTCCTCAACTTACAGTCTTCCATCTCTACCTCCGTATCTTCTATTCAATGCAGTCTGGCTTCTCTCCACACCGCACTCCAGAAACTATCAGGCAAAGACCTAGGGTGCCCTTCTCATGGTCAAAGCTGGGGGTTGCCGTCCAAGACTCAACCTCCTTGATCTCTCTGAGGCCTTTGAATTTACTGAGCTGTCCTAAACCCTTAAAACTCTGTCCTCTTCTGGTCCCTGGACCCAGCTCTCTAGATTGTCCTCCTCCCTCTGCCTGCTGTGGTGCAGTCTGTAGTGCTGGCTCCTTTTCCTCCATCTCTGCCAGGGTCGGCGTTAGCCCTTTCTGGTCCCATTCTCTGTGAGCACAACACCTCCCCCCATCAGCGTCTCCTCTCTCATGGTATTTCCTTGAGATCTCTTGGATAACTACATATGCCCATATCTCCAAGCTAAGAATCTTGGAGTCATCTTTAACCCCTCACCTCTGACCTGCAAACCGCTATATTCCCATTTCGCCAATTGCCTCTCCCCTCCGCCACTCCTTGAATCAATCCCTTCACATAGATTGCTTATAAAATGTCCTCAGCTACCACTCCCTGCACTGAAAGACCCAGATAGTCATTTAGATGATCAAACAAAGCTCTCTAAAAAATTGAAACCAAAAGCTAATAAAAAAAACAACTCTTCATTTGTTTTTGTTTTTTGAGACAGAGTCTTGCTCTGTCACCCCGGCTAGAGGGCCGTGGCGTCAGCCTAGCTCACAGCAATCTCAAATTCCTGGGCTTAAGCGATCCTGCCAAGTAGGGGACTACAGGCATGTGCCACAAAGCCCCGCTAAATTTTCTATCTGTAGTAGAGACAGGATCTCACTCTTGCTCAGGCTGGTCTCGAACTCCTGGGCTCAAGGGATCCTCCTGCCTCAGCCTCCCGGAGTGCTAGGATTACAGGTGTGAGCCACCGTGCCCGACCATAACGACTCCTTATTAGAAAAGAGTAGAGCAGTGGAATGTAGAGGTGACAGCCATGGCTTCCGGATGGCTTTTGTGGGCTGTAAACACCTTTCCCTTCCTGGGGCCTTTCCTCCACACACACACAAAAATCTATACATTAAAAATTGTATTTATGGCTCTGTTAGTATAAAAACAAATATAATCCATATTGGATTATCTTAATTTTTTCTTTCTGATTTTTAAAAGAAATTGAAAGAATTTTGTGAGTCCTCAGCTCTGTGCCTTAATGAAGAAGTCAGTTCTGGGGATATTTGTCAGATGCTGATAAAAGCACAAAAATTCTTTTAAAAAAATATAATCAGGTAAAATATTTTCTATTTTAAGCTGTTTATCCTTCTTTTAAAGAATATTGTAATGTCTACCCACAAGATTAGAAATGTCGATGTGAATATCAGAATTATATTCATCCATATAATACAAGATTTGGTGACACTATTAGATACAAAAATAAGAATATAAAAATAAATATTTATATGCTTTATTTGTGCTTTGATAATAAAATGAAAGTCAGCTATTATCTCTTTTGGTTACCACTAGAGAGTGCATTAATCTCAAACAAAAATACTCTAGATCTTCCTTTCTATAAATGCTTTGAGTTTGTTGCTTCTTATCCTGATTCATTTGATTACTTCACTGGTTCATCTAGCAAGCATTTCTTAAATGGAAACCTTACGCCAGAAATTGTGCTAGGTATGGCAATACTCTGTGTAAGTACGGGTAACTTCTATTTTAACTGTGACATTTAATAGCATATTAATAGGCCTATCATTAGCTCATTCAGAAGTTGCCATTCCCACACAGCTGCCTCAATTATCCGTGATGACAAAGATAAGCCCTGGCTACGATAATGCAAAAGTGATTGACACTTTATCTTAAAAGGTATTTTATGGATTCCCAATGGGGTGGGGGAGGGTGCGATTACAAGGGAAGTGTACCAGCGTGTCTTGTTAGTGACTAGGCTTGTAGGATACATCGATTCCATGCTGCAAGAATAGGGAAGATAAGGCCGGGCGCAGTGACTCACGCCTGTAATCCTAGCACTCTGGGAGGCCGAGGTGGGCGGATTGTTTGAGCTCAGGAGTTCGAGACCAGTTTGAGCAAGAGCGAGACCCCCCGTCTCTACTAAAAATAGAAAGAAATTAATCGGTCAACTAAAAATATATAGAAAAAATTAGCCGGGCATGGTGACGCATGCCTGTAGTCCCAGCTACTCGGGAGGCTGAGGCAGGAGGATCGCTTGAGCCCAGGAGTTTGAGGGTGCTGTGAGCTAGGCTGACGCCACGGCACTCATTCTAGCCCAGGCAACAAAAGCGAGAATCTGTCAAAAAAAAAAAAAAAAAAAAAAAAAGAATAGGGAAGATAAAGAACGTGTTAGGCTAGAGGTTCTCAAACAAGGGGGTTTGAGAAACATAAGGGATTACTAATTTTATATTAAAGCAACACAGACCTATTAGGGATCTGAGGCAACTTGTCTTGGGCTGCTTTTTAAGGGCTCGAGCCCTTAATTAAATGTGTGACCTTGTGTAATGAGTTTCGTTTTCAAATTTAGAATCTCTATCTCAAGATTGCTGGGAGGAACATATGGCCCTGTATATAAAGTGCCTGGCACAAAGGGAACACTCATTGAATTTCAGCCCCTCGTTTGCTGGAGACGAGCCAACCAGGAATATCAACAGTTGATGCAGATACGCTCTGGAATAAACTGTTGTGCAGTTGTCTGTCTTACGTGGGGTCTGGGCACAGTGCACGTGGAGCAACGGCAGCAAAGAAATCACCTGGGCTAAGAAAGCCCTGGCTAATCAAGCAGTTCCCATAGACCGGGGCGTCTCAATCTGAGCACTGTTGACATTGGGGCCATATCATTCTTTTTGGGTTTTTTTCCAGAGACAGGGTCTTGCTCTGTCACTCAGGCTGGAGTGCAGAGGTGTGATCATATCTCACTGTAACCTCAAACTCCTGGGCTTAAATGATCCTCCTGCCTCAGCCTCCCGAGTAGCTGAGATTACAGGTGCCCGCCACCACACATGGCTAATTTTTTTGTATTTCAATTTTTTGTAGAGACAAGGTCTCGCTATGTCTCCCAGGCTGAGATAATTCTTTGTGCTGGGGCTGTCCTGTGCATTGTAGGATGGTTAGCAGCATCCCTGGGCCTCTATAGACCCACTAGATCCCAACAACACCTGCACCCCGAGATGCCTCCAGATGTTGCCAACTGTCTCCTGGGAGGCAAAATCGCCCACAGTTGAGAACCACCGACTTAGAAGATAACCTTTAGCCCTGGTGACCCTGTAGCTTGTCCTAAGAATCTAATGAAAGAAGGTGAGTGAAAATGAAACTACCTGGTAGCCTGTAAAGCCCTAACCCAGGGATTCTCAGTGCTGCCTGTACATTCCTGTCACCGAGGAAGATTTCAACGTCCTGACGCCCGGGCTGCGTCCAAGTGCAGTTAATCAGAAACTCAGTGGGTGGCGTGGAGGCAGCAGCGTGCTAAGGAATTCCCTGAGTGATTACAGGGGATGCCAGGGTGGGGACCCTCTGCTCTAAGCTGCTGTGTAATTGTCAGGACTGGGCGGTTGACTTTGCCATTTGATGAAAGGGCCTGAGCCCGTCTCTCCACGTGTACACAGCTTTAATCCACATGTAAGCACACACCGCATTTGCTGACGCCCACAGGGTGCCGGCCGTGGTGTGGAGTCCTGGACAGGCAAAGTGGACCAAGATGCTGTTCTTGCCTTTGAGGGAATTATAATCTAGTGGGCGAGAATCCTGAAGAGCCCTGACAGAACTTACAAAGGACATCATAGGTGAGAACATGCATGGGAGGGAAATCAGACAGGCCTTTCTGAAAGACGTGAAGGTTTTCATTTATTATTATTATTATTATTATTTTTGAGACAGAGTCTCGCTTTGTTGCCCAGGCTGGAGTGAGTGCCGTGGCGTCAGCCTAGCTCACAGCAACCTCAAATTCCTGGGCTCAAGTGATCCTTCTGCCTCAGCCTTCTGAGTAGCTGGGACTACAGGCATGAGCCACCATGCCCGGCTAACTTTTTCTATATATTTTTAGTTGTCCAATTAATTTCTTTCTATTTTTGGTAGAGACGGGGTCTCGCTCTTGCTCAGGCTGGTTTCGAACTCCTGAGCTCAAACAATCCTCCCACCTCGGCCTCCCAGAGTGCTAGGATTACAGGCGTGAGCCA
>CAUYSK010126835.1:0-16666 GCA_963575035.1 Avahi laniger
CAACATCCAATAGATGTTATTCTCATATGGGCACTTATGTGTTGATCACTTAATATTAATTTGATGGTGAGTATATGTGGTGCTTTCTTTTCCATTCTTGGGATACTTCACTTAGTAGAATGCATTCCAGCTCTACCAGGGAGGATACAAGAGGTTCTATATCACCATTGTTTCTTAAAAATGAATAGTACTCCATGGTATACATATACCACATTTTATTAATCCACTCATGTATTGATGGACACTTGGGTTGTTTCCACATCTTTGAAATTGTGAATTGTGCTGCTATAAACATCGGGGTGCAGGTGTCTTTCTTATAGAGTATCATTTGTTCTTTTGGGTAGATGCCCAGTAATGGGATTGCTGGATCGAGTGGTACTTCTACTTGTATCTCTTTAAGGTATCTCCATATTGCTTTCCACAGAGGTTTCACTAGTTTGCAGTCCCACCAGCAGTGTATGAGTGTTCCTATCTCTACACATCCACGACAACATTTACCGTTTTGGGACTTTTTGATAAAGGCCAGTCTCACTGGAGATAAGTGATATCTCATTGTGGTTTTGATTTGCATTTCTCTGATGATTAGAGATGTTGAGAGTTTTTCATATGTTTTTTGGCCATTATTCTGTCTTCTTTTGAAAAGTTTATGTTCATGTCCTTTGCCCACTTTCTGATCAGGTTGTTTTATTTTTTCTTGTTGATTTTCCTGAGTTCTAAGTAGATTCTGGTTATTAGCCCTTTATCGGATTTGTAGCATGCAAAAATTTTCTCCCATTCTGTAGGTTGTCTGTTTGGTCTTGTGACAGTTTCTTTGGCTGTGCAGAAGCTTTTTAATTTGATCAGGTCCCATTTATTTATTTTGGTTGTTGTCGTGATTACCTTTGGGGTCTTCTTCATAAATTCTTTGCCTAGGCCAAAGTCTAGAAGAGTATTTCCAACATCTTCCTCTAGAATTCTAATAGTTTCACCCCTTAGGTTTAAATCTGTTACCCAGCATGAGTTGATTTTTGTGAGAGGTGAAAGGTGTGGATCTTGGTTCAATCTTCTACATGTGGCTATCCAGGTTTCCCAGCACCATTTATTGAATAAGGATTCTTTTTCCCAGTGTACGTTTTTGTCTGCTTTGTCAAAGATTAGGTGGCTATATGAGGATTGTATTATATCAGGATTCTCAGTTCTGTTTCACTGGTTAATGGCTCTGTTTTTGTGCCGATACCAAGCTGTTTTGATTACTACAGCCTTATAATAAAGTTTGAAGTCTGGTAAATTGATACCTACCATTTTGTTTTTATTGCCTCGAATTGTTTTTGCTATGCGGGGTCTTCTCTGGTTCCATACGAAGCACAGAATTAATTTTTCTACATTTGTGAAGAATGATGTTGGTATTTTAATAGGGATTGCATTGAATCTGTAGATCACTTTGGGTAGTATAGACATCTTAACGATGTTGATTCTGCCGACCCACGAGCATGATATGGTTTTCCACCTGTTTATGTCCTCTGCTATTTCCTTCCTCAATGTTTCATAGTTCTCCCTGTAGAGGTCTTTTACCTCCTTAGTTAAATATATTCCTAGATACTTTATTTAATTTGTTGCTATTGTGAAGGGAATTGAGTCTCTGATTTGGTTCTCGGTATGACTGCTATTGACGTATATGAAAGCCTCTGATTTGTGTGTATTGATTTTATATCCTGAGACTTTACTGAATTCATTTATCAATTCCAGGAGCCTCTTGGTTGAATCCATGGGGTTTTCTAGATATAATACCATGTCATCAGCAAATAGTGAGAGTTTGATCTCTTTTATTTCCATTCGTATGCCTTTAATTCCACTCTCTTGCCTGATTGCTGTGGCCAGGACTTCCAGCACTATGTTGCTAATTTCTATATTTATAATATTTTTAATCTAGAGAAAATTCAGATATTTTATTTTAAATTCAGGAATTCTTACATTTTCATATCTAATTCTTTTTCTAAGTTAAATTAAGTTTACTACTATGTTATTGAAATAACATGGAGAATAAAATGTCAAAATCTCAGACTCTTTCTCTTATATAAACATGAAGTACATGAGTGAAAGTCTATGAATCTATGAATGAAGCCTGAAATGTCCATCTAAAATTGGTAATATTTATTTCTAAGGGTTGATTTTCTTTGCTATCTTATTTTACTTCCTACATTGCTGTGGTTTTCTTATGAAGAGCATGTAAACATAAATAAAATCACTATTAAAAAAACATTTAATCTTAAGTGAGTCAAAGTGTTCAGGCTCATCTTTTTATCTTTTATTTAAAATTTTTTTTCTACAGAAAAAAATGAATTATACTCTCCTTCTAAAACATGTTATATAATGAGTATTAAATGTAAATATGTGAGACATGAGAATATATGAGAAAATACAGTGTGCCTAGAATGTTATCTGTGAATTGATAGTCTTATGCCTTTGTCTATATAATGTACATAAAGACTTTTAGTCATGATGTCACACTGAGGAATGGAAGTATTTCCTTTAATGTTTTAAATTTAGAGATGAGGAGCAAAATAGGACTTAAATACACAGAGAGAGATAAACTAATTAAAAGAAATCTGAAAATGCTGGAAATAAACAGGGCACCCAAAGACTCAGCAATGTGTCACACTTGAAACTTCACAGTCCACAAGGGGAGCTCCATGCATGAGTCAGGAGCTTCCCACTCTGGGCCATATGTACTGCCAGGTGACCTGTGGGAGTCTGACCTCTATAAGGAACAGAATGGAGACAGAGAAACCAACAACAAAGTTAGTATAGTAGATCAGGTAAAAGACAGAGATGCTTTGGACCAGGTTGGTAGCCACAGTGATGAGGTCACTGATTCAGGCTATGTTTTGGAGATAGACTCCACACAACTGCTAATGACCTGAAATCGTAGAAGAATACAGTAAATGAAATAAGAGAATCAAGAGAAATAGTATCCTTTTAATATCTGACATGTGGTAACAGCAGAATAAATATTAGAAATTATAATTATTAATCTCATATTTTATTTGGAGAAGCTAATAGCTAGCTTCCTTCCAACCTCCTTTACACAGGAATGTCTGATCCAGACAATACTGGAGTGTTGTGGGCCGGAGATCCCTGGTTAGGAATCTATCCCAGGTAATAGCTCCTCATTCACACGGCACTTGAAGGACAGCTAAGCCTAGGAACTTGCCTCCTCAGAACTCAAAAGCTAGCATGGTAGAAATAAGGATTAGGGCAGAGTTGATCTCTTCTGATCTTCTAAAATTCAGCAGCTCATTCTCAAATTATACCAAAAAGCATAAGGCAAGATTTCATCTGAAAAATTATTATTAACACCAGAAAATATATGCAAATTGAGTATAGAAACTTGAAAAATATTGCATATCATTGCTATCACTTCAGAGTGAGATGCCAGTTCTCCAAAAAAAAAAAAAAAAACAAAAAAAGCCAAAAAACTGATAAACAAACATCTTTCTGTCCACAGCTTAAGTGAATTGAATAGGCAGTCTATGAGGTAGCTTCATTTATTTTATTATTTTTGTACTTTTTAAATTGAAATATAACAAATACATAAAAGTATCTAAATAGTAAAGTATTATATTTAATTTGTAACAAAAATAAGTGTACAGTTCTACAAATTTTCCTAATGTGAATATATGCATATAACTTTTACTCAAAACAAAATATAGAATATCATTAATCTGTAAGTACCTATTACACTCCCTTTTATTTCCTAGTCCTCTTCCCCAAAAGAAGTATTACTCTGATTCCCATCACCATCAGGTAGTTTTGTTGGATTTGGAATTTATATGATGGATTCACATTCTATATACTCTTTTTGTATCTGGCTTCTTTTACTCATTATGTTATTTTGATTATCATTGTGAGATTAATCCACAATGTTATTTGTACCAAACTTTGTTCATTTTCATTGTTGTATAGTATCGAATTATATGAATACATCACAAATTATCTATTCTACCTATTGATAAGCATTTGGGTAGTTTCCAGGTTTTGACTAGTGTAAATAGTGCTCCTGTGAACATTTAGTGCATATGGGTATGTACTTCTTTTGAGTATATAGCTAAGAGTCCTAAGATGGGTAAATGTTCAGGTTGAATAGAAAAGGCCTTAAAGTTTTCCAGTGTGGGATTACCAACTTACACTCCCAAAGCTATTATGAAAATCTCAGTTTTTCCACATTCTTAACAACACTCAGAATTGTCAGTAAATTTGATTTCAGTCCCTATGGAGGGTGTGACTTGAAATCTAACTGTGATTTCATTTTGTATTTTCCTAATTATTAATGAGCTTGGGTCCATTGTTATAGAAGATTTATCAACCATTTGGATAATCTGTCTTGTGAAGTGCTTGTTCAAGTCCTAACTACTTTTCCTCTGAACATTTATCATTTCTTATTGATTTGAAAAAGTTCTTTATTGTGTATTTGTAGCACCCCTATTTTAAAAATAAAGCAATTAAAGGCAAACAAACATCATTTCGTATTATTTAGCATTATTTCAATGTGACATCCAAGTAACAAAAATTACTTTAAAATTAAATCTCTCCTTATAGATTGTATGATAACAATGTATGATATGATTATTTATGATAAGTATGATAATGATGTTGGTAGTGACAATGAATATACATATCTCAACAGAAAAAGCACCTCACATTTATTGAGCTAGCATATTCTATACTAAGAGGTTTGTATGCATATTTTCCTTAAATATTTTCAATAAAAATAAGAAGTACATATTCTCCATTTCTAACAGAGGGGACCACTGGGTCTTAAAGAAGTTAGGTAATTCGCCTAAGGTCACATAATGAGGGAAGTGGCACCACCTTTATTGCAATGAGACAATCCCTGGTCATGGATATAAGATGAATACAAGATAACCGGATGCACCAGAAAAGAAAACTCTGGTGCCTCTTACTCAAAAGAAAAGTACTAATGGGAAGATCAAGACCAAGATAAATCCTTTGATTTGGGGTGGGGGAATCAATTTTGCCCCTACCCTCAGATGTCACAGGGAAAGGTTATTTGTTAAGCTTATATAGCAAAACATCAAGTTGTTTTTTAATATGCAATATGCGGCATATAGTAGGCACTCAGAAAGTATTTCCTGATTTATGAAACAGAATTTTAATGTTACTTTCTCTATTAACTACAAAGAACTTTTGAATTGTTAATGCAAATTGTCTTTACTCAAGTCTCAATAAGAGGAAAAATAGAAATTAAAATATTTCTAGGTATTCAGTGTCAAATAAGCAGGCAGATATTGTACAATGCAAAACATGGCTTTGTGACACCTTTTCTGTAAAAGAATTGCTTGATTTAGATTTAAACTTGAAAAAGAATTCATTGGCACAGTAGTTGACAAAGGAAAGCTGATTTCTTTCTTTTTAAACAATAATTCACACTGAAGACGAGTGATAAATCAAGTAAATAAGTTACCCACTCCAATTTCAACTAAAAGGAAAAAAATCACACTAAACTATTAATAAAATTAATATTCTATGAATTTATACATAGATTTACATGCATATAAAAACACATACTCACACCCAACTCTGTCTCTCTCTTTCTCTGTCACTTCCCCCCATACACAAACACACATATTCTGAAAAATATATACATACTGTATAAAAAATGTGTAAGTGTCTAAAGTGAAACTATCCTTCTTCTTCTTTCCCTCATCCCCCATAAAAAACCAATGTTTGGGCCATTTTTTTTTTTTATATGTTTCTCTAAGCTCAGAGGTAGGTAGATATTTTTCCTCTATTTCCTTACCTGTTAAGGCCAAATCAATGTGTCACAGCTTCTCTCCAGGGTTTGGAGCTCATATATCTGCCATTAGGAACTTAACCTCTGCCATTTTAGCTTTTTTCAGATGGTTAGGTTCTCTGTAGAGAGAGCAGGCGGCTCCCACTGGTTGTAGGTCATTGAAAGCAGGGGTGCACCTTCCCACAATCTTCCTATCAGCTAGAATGTTAGAATAAAAACAAATCTCAGGTCCAATTTTTGCACACATGTAAACATATTACTCTACTGGCTTAAAAAATATACAACTTATATATAAGTTTAATGTAGTTCCTACCTCCTATCTCTTTAGGGTTTCTGATAAGCAACATCTATAAGAAATTGCTCAAAAGCAGATGTAAAAATATACCAGAGACAGGATAAGCTAACCTTTGAATTGGATTAGGGGACAGAATCTTCTATTAAACGGGCAGAACAGGACGGAACAGAGTTTTGACCGTGGGCCCTTCTCCAAAGGAAGGTCCCAATTCGATCAGATTCGTATAACCTATTTATAAAGACTTGTCTTCGACCCTGGTACACCATGTCTAGCTAGCTCCTTATTTTGAGCAACACTCATTTTACAACTGAAAAATTATTTCTAATATTCCTGTTGTTAACTATGGATATCTCCAGTGCAGACTCAGTTATATTTGCAGCTTTTGCTTTAGCTACTTCTAGAATGTGGATTCTTAATCAGGATATTTCGAATGCTAACTAACTACATCACACAGTCCAGCTTCAAATATTTTTTAAAAATACTCAATCAGCAAACACAGCAACCAGAGAGATTGTAGAGTTGTGATTCTTGCATAATTCATGAGTAATGGTGGGTCCTGTCACAGAATTGTTCAGTCTTTTCCTAAAGATGAGAAAGAGGATTGTCTGTAAAGCCTTTCTATTTTGAGTAGAGAAAAGCACAAGTATATTTTCTGAAGGCATTTTTCCACATTTGCATCCATGATGCCAGTCTTTAGCTGAACTGTTGGGACATCTTGCTTAAGAATTTAGTTTAGAAATTAAAGGAAATGAACTCTACCCTTTTTCAAATATAATAGAGGGTAGAAAACTTTAGAAAGATATAGACTTTTTGGGTTTTTTTTTGTTTGTTTTCCTTTTTCACAAAGATGCCGTTAATATATAGTATTGGGAAAATGTTTTATGTTGGACACTGTTTTAGAGAGTGGATATTCAGTGGTGAACAGAGAAAGAATACCCCTGCACTCCTGGAGTTCACGCTGGGATGACTCACACAACAAATTGCTATGCAACTTTTTTTTATTAAAAATACATAATGTTATAGAAGAATTCCAAATAATTTATGTAGATACTTCCCCTTCCAGGAGGAGAACTTAAATCACTCCCAATCCCATGCCCTCTTGAATGTGGGCTGCACCTGATGATTTGCTTCCAAAAAGTAGAGTATGAAAAGGTGAGTGTGAGTGGGGGTGGGGAATGAAACTTCACAGTAGAGAAATCTAGCAAACACTTACTCAGCCAGGTGATCAAGTTTCACACCATCGGTAAGAAATTATGTTGATACCATGTACGCTCAATGTAATGTGATAAGAGAAGCACTTTACCTCTGTGGTCTTCCTACCCAAAAGCCATAACTTCAGTCTAATCATGAGAAAAACATATGATAAATTTCAATTGAAGGGAATTCTAAAAAATACCTAACCAATACTCCTCAAACTGCTATAGTACTCAAAAACAGGGAATTTGGAGAAACTGCCACAGTTTAGGGGAACCTAATGAGACATGACAACTGAATATCCAATTCCTACATGGGATCCTGGAACAGAAAAAAGACATGAGGGAAAAGCCAGCAAAATACAAACACAGTATTGAGTTTAGTTAATAGTAATGTGCTAATGCTGGTTCCTTAATTGTGGCAAATATACTATAGTAATGTAAAATGTCGACATCAGGGGAAAGGTATATAGGAACTCTATTACCTTTGTAATTTCCATAAATCTAAAGCTATTCTAAAATAAAAAAGTTATATAAAATTATATATATATGATATACATATATGGCTTTATATTTGCCCATGCAGTTACCATTTCCAGTATTCCTTATTTCTTTGTGTAAGTTTCCACTGGGTATCATACTCTTTCTCTCGAAAGATTTTCTTTACCATTTCTTATAGTTCAAGCTTGCTGGTGACTAATTCTTTTATTTTTTTATCTTTATTTTGAAAAATCTTTTTGCTGGGTAAATAATTATAGGTAAACATTTTTTTTCCCCCTCCATACTTTAAAAATGCTGCTTCACTATTTCCTGGCTTATTTTTTTGTTTTTTTCTTTGACATGAATTCTGTTGTCAGCTTTATCTTTGTGTATATCATGTATTTTTATTTGGAAACTTAAAATATTTTCTCTTTATCACTGATTTTAAGCAATCTATGATGTGCATTGGTGCAATTTTCTTCCCGTGTTTTGTGTTGGGGATTTGTTGAAATTTTTGAATCTGTGGGTGTAGTGAGTTGAATGGTGGCTCCTCAAGACTTAGATCCACTGCCCGAAATCATGAAGGAGACTTCATCTGGATAAAGGATCTTTGCATATTCAATTAAGATAAGTATCTCAAGATGATTATTAGCCTGGATTATTTTACTGGGCCCTAAATCCAATGACAAGTGTCTTTATAAGAGAAAGGCAGAGGGAGGTTTGAGACACAGAGGACAAGGACATATGAAGACCATGGTGGAGACTGGAGTTCTGCAGCCAGAAGCCAATAGAATGCCTGGAGCCGCCAGAAGCCAACAGAATGCCTGGAGCCACCAGAAACGGGAAGAGGCAAGGAAATATGCATCCTTCCAGCTTTCAGAGGAAGCACAGCTTTGCTAATGCTTTGATTTAGGACTTCTGGCTTCCAGAAATGTGAGAAAATGAGTTTCTATTGTATGGAGTCATTATGTTTGTGGTAATTTGTTATGGCAGCCTTAGAAAACTAATAGCATAAGTTTACGTTTTTAATCAAATTTGGAAAAATTTCAGCTATTATTTCCTTAAATATATTTATTCTCTCATTCTCCTTTGGAAACTCTCATGACATGTATTTAGCCACCAAAGTTTCCACAAAGTTCCCTAATGCTATGTTTATTTATTTCAGTCTCTTTTTCTCTGTTTTTCATTTTATATAATTTCCATTACTGTGTTTCCAAATTCACTAATCTTTTCTTCTACAATGTGAAATCTGTTCTGAATCCCATCATTTGTATTTCTCATCTCAGACATTGTCGTTTTCATCTGTAGAAGTTTATATTGGGTCTTTTCTTAACTGTTCTGCATAGTCTCCAAATTAAATCTTGCTTCTATCTTCTTGGACACATGTAACACAGCTATAGTAACTCTTTTAATGCCCGTATCTATTAATTCAGTCATCTCTGTCATTTCTGGGTCAGTTTCAGTGGATTATTTTCATATTTTTCTGTTTCTTTGCATGCTGATGATTTGTTTGGATGCTAGAAATTGTTTTACATTTTAGGTGTTTTTTTTTTTTTAATTCTCATAAATATTCTTGGAGTTTATTATGGGAGGGAATGAAGTTACTTGGAAACAGTTTGATATATTTGTCTTCGTTTTAAGCTTACTTAGGCAGGACCGGGGTAGCATTTAGTGGTGAATTAATTTTCCCCAGGACTGAAGTAATACCATTCATAGTAGTGTAACCAATTATTCGTGCATAATGAAGCTTTCCACTGTGTCTGCTGGGAACAGTCACTCTCCTTGCCCCACTGTTTTCAGCCACTGTTCATTCTAATCTTTTAGGGTATTTCTTTTCCTGAGCACAAGTAGTATCCTTAGACACATGCACTGATCGGTACTCGACTACATACAGAGAGACCATCTGAAAATCTCTGGAGTTCTCTCTGCAGCTCTTGTCCATCTGGTATTTTTCTCGGTGAAGTCTTGCCGCCTTGGCTTCCCTGGAATCATAGCAGAGTTTTCTCAGCTTAAGAAGCCCCCTTCACTTTGCTTAGGTCTATCTTCCCTGTGCCTTGGCTTGGAAACTTTCACCAGGCAGTGAACTGACTCAGTCAGAGGGTTTATCTCGGTTTTCTCTTTCTCAGATAATGTTGTCCTTCTCTGACTGATGTACAATGTCTTGAATGTTTTTGTTGTTCTAGTTGATAAGGTAAACCCCATTCCATTTTACTTCAACTTGACCAGAACCAAAATTTCTCTTTCCTTTTTGATTGCATCCTGGATATTGTAGATGAAAACACGTAGAGCGTCTAGATGAAGTTATATTTCTCCAGATATGAACTCTCCTTTAGCAGGAAGAGAGAGCAGCAGCATATCACTTTGATACTATAGCATTTGGGACTTAGGTTTATTGGGGTTGGTCCACTTTATTTTTTCCCATTGCCTAAGACATAGGACTTCTGAAGTTTCAAAGGAAAGCACAACATTTTTACCAAGCCTCTCTGATTTGTCAGGACATAAACTCCAAACTCAGTCTCTCTGCCCCTGGCAGCTACTAGTCTGTGCACAGCCCTTTCATCCTCCAAGCTATTGCTTTCTGTTGAGTTCTGTGGTGTATAACCCTGTGTATGCGCAGTTTAGAAGCCAGCCAACCATTCACAAGGAATTTTATGCAGATGTTGGGACTACACTCTTGGTGGCTTCTTCAGACATTTTTCTACTTAATTTTCAGCTTGCAAACTCCCACTCTGACATCTGTTTTCTCAGTCGAGAGACTGCTGCTTATTTAGGAATTTACCTGTGTTCAGAGGATCTAAGGGCTGTCCTCAGGGAAAAAGCTTGATATATATTGAACTCACCTAGTATGTTTTCCTTCTTTTAAGGATCATATCCTATCTAATTTATGCCTTCCTACTTTAGCTTCCTTCAGATACTTCTCTTTTATAGTTTGTCCAGCTTTAATAACTGTCATTGGCAGGAGGTTTAGTCTGTTACTCTGCCATGACAACAACCAGTCTTCTCTCTGTTATTTGGAAAGCTTTTTAAAAATACCAATGCTTGGGCCTCACTCCAAACCAATTAAATCAGAATATCTACAAGTGAGGTCCAGGCATCCGTATTTTTAAATTCTTTCCAAGTGATTCAAATATGCATAGAGAGCTGAGAACCACTGGTCTAGGCTGACTAGTACTGACAGCTGGCCTGGATTTTTTTTAATCCAAATTGAAATCCTTGTCCGGACCTTAGAAATAAATTTGATTGTAAAAGTATTAGTGGGTGGGTGAAGAGCTCTTAGTTCTGAGCAACAGCAGAATTTTCTTGTAGCAGTATCTGCTCCTTTTCTCCAGCTCCAGTGCATTGATGGCAATTTCCACAGAAGCGCATTCCCTTTATTAAGTGAACTGGACTCCTGGTGTTCCCACAGCTATCACTGAGAAGGGAAACCGGCATAGCTCTACTGTGCCCTTCCAATTCACCCTCCATCTTTCCCACTGCGCACTTGCACTTTTGTACCTGCTGCCTCTGATACCAAGACTGTTCTAGAATTCTGACTGGAAAATAGACTTTTTGGAATCCTTCTCTTTTAACTACATGGAGTGCCAGGCTTCTTTGGAAATGGGATGTTAAAATTCTAAGCAATGTCTGCTTTTTGCTTCAAAAATATCTTTAATAGTCAAATCTTGTGATAGGTTCCTTAATACCTTTATATCACATTTATGAATTTATTGTTAATTTTATATTCCTTTTGCAATTGTAATGAGTCTGGGGTTGACTATAAAAGGGGCCAGTCATACACCTGGTAGTTTTGGGGTACAAAACAAAATATTTTGGTTCATACTAGATGTACAATTTATTTCCACTGAATTTATAGTATCTCTCTCTTTCTCTTCAGCTCTTAGAAAAAAACCATACAGGTCAAAGGGGTTAATGTCCTTCTTAAGCAAAGAGCCTTGTGTAATAATTCAATAAATTTTGATGCTTAAGTCATAAATGTTCAGGCATGTATATTTCTATTTTTGCCAATTTTCTTCTCCCAAACTAGCTTACTGGGAAGAGCCACCTTTTTCTTTACTAGGAAATTTTCATTCCACTCTCTACTTTACGTGGGATGTGAAAAAGCATACTTGAAACCTATAGTTTTCTTTTAGAAGAAAAAGAAAAAGATAATTGTTTTCGCTATTAAGTCATTGACTACTCATTGATTATTGGCTCCTGAATTATAGTTCTTTATTGGCACTAAGGAACCATGGAAACACATCATTTTACCTTCTATAGAGAACAGTAGATCAAAATGGTAAAATTCACACTGACACCCCTTGATAAATCATAACCTAGTATAAGAAGCTAGTCTTAACAAATCCTTTTTTTTTCTGTCACACATATGATTGGATCAAATATTTTGTTCTAGTCTCCTTAAACCGTAACTTCTTTCTTAACTAAGATAGAGATTGCTGAATCATCTAATACATCTCAACCTTTATTGGAAAAGTTCTGAAAATCATCAAACCATAGAATCTGATGAAAGAGACAGAAGAAGACCAGGAAGAAAATTTTTAAAAATGAAAAAGAGACAAACCTATAAGGAAAGTATAAAAGAAAATTTAAGATAGTTTACAATACAGTGAAGTTCTAGGAAAGTTTGGTGACTCTTATAAGTATTTGAAGTATGTTCTCAAAGTCCTTGCTCACCTGTACTCCATCTTCATTGAAAATTAAATGGGGAAAATGTTTAAATCAGCCCATGAAGACTTCTATTAGACAAAGGGCATAATCTATCCTCTATAAATAATTAGCAAGTTCATGATACTCAGAATTAGCCAAAGTTTGTAGAGGATACTCCAAGGGTTTGCAAAACATTCTTGTCAGAATTCTTTAGACAACCAGCATCTCAGGTGCCTCTAATGGCTGTTTTAAAAATATTCACTGAACTGCCTCTTAAAAATCTTTTCTACTGTATTATAGAAGCTCACCATGACTTACAGAGGGTAACAAGTTTAAAAGAAATTTCTGTAACACCTGCTGAGGCTCAAACCACATAACTGAGAGGGGCTGGGGAGGAAGTAAGAATAAAAGTAGAAAAAGAAAAAAAAGAAAAAAAATTAAATAAAGGAAAAAAAGCGAAGGTGGAGGGAAAGAATCACATCCCAGGCATTAGAACCTCTAAATCTGTTATTTTGGGTACTGATTGAGCTCCGAATGGATAGTTATGGTCCTGTCCAATGGATACATTATCAACCCCACAGGGAATTTTCATTTTTAATCAAAACAATCTTCAATGCTTTCACAGGCAAAAACTCCTTCTGATAAATTCTACGGAAAAGTAGGAAAGTCTCTGGAACCTCTTTAACTGAGAAACATGACAAATTAAATTTCTACCAACATCAGTAAAAAACTAGATGAAATCAATTTATTGTGATCAATGGTACCAATAGACAGAATCTCTTTGCAGTGACTCTCCTAGACTCTTCATTAGAACGCATTGTTGTTTTAGTACAAAAATAGCAAGAGTATTTAGGAATATTTGCTTTCACTCTAATGAAGATAAGATAGATCATTAAAAAGATGAAACATTTCTAGCCCAGGGTAATATGTCTAAACTAAAAAGCATGGGCATAAGATCAAACCACAGAAGTGCTGTGCCTGCCTCAAAAGTGAAAAATGATGAATGATGAAAAGAGAAATTAGAAGAAAAATAAGGAGTTTATACCAATCTGGAAAGTACCACAGGGCAAAGCAGCTAGATCATGTTCTCTGATCAATACAATAACATTCCATCAATAAACTAAGTGAGCCAGCCCTCATAGGCACACAGCTTGTAAGCTGCATTCGTAAGTCTTCTCAACCTCCACAAAGAGTGATTTTTCTGAGGAAGCTGCTTGTGCATGGGCACTCATTGCAGGCATAAGGCTCTTGCACAGAAAAGTTTGACAAAATTTTTTCTCTCTTTTGACCAAATATACTTTTGTCACTTATTTTAAATATAGAAGAAATTTTAATAAGTACCTAAAAGGCTTTTGAATCCAGTGAAATGTCTTCGACAGGGATTTGAGGCAACCTGCAGGATAAATTAAATATAGAATGATTTTCTTTTAATCTGAAATACTGCTCAAATAAGGTGATCTAAGTGTAGTGTTTGTTTTCACACAGCAGTAAAAATGGATTTTTATTACATTAAGGGCCAAGGCTCATTTGAGGAAATGGTAGTTTGAAAGGGCAACTTATGGACTCTGTTGTGAAATATTCCCATAACTCTTAGCACGGTAGTATATGTATGTTAAATCTACAATAGAATAAAAAGCCCCTCTTTTTATAAAAAGGTGACGTGAGTGAGAACTAGGAAGCTGGGAGTCTAGTCCTGCTCTGCAACTACTTATAAATGTGGCCTAAATTAAGTCGTGCCACCATTCTGAGCTTTAGTCTTGATATAGAAATTGAGAGGGTTGTATTGGATCTCTTCCAGCAAAGTTTAAAATCACATTTTAAACCATGACTTTAATAAAACAGCAGATTATGCATATTTAATTCACCATTACATATCTTGTGTTGCTAGAATCTTTGGAGAGGATAAGGGAGGCAGCA
Source organism: Avahi laniger (assembly GCA_963575035.1). Classification (NCBI taxonomy): domain Eukaryota; kingdom Metazoa; phylum Chordata; class Mammalia; order Primates; family Indriidae; genus Avahi; species Avahi laniger. Next base: position 14,321 of record CAUYSK010126835.1, read on the forward strand.
TAGCAACTAACAAAAGACCTGAGAATTTTAAATGTAGGATCATCCTATGATTCCATAAATTTATGTTATCATTCTCCCATATATATATGTAATACTCTCTATTATATATAACATATCATATATAATACTCAATAATATACATTATATTCTTTCATATTTTATTGACTCTCTCATACTTTTTTTCTCCTTTACCACCATGTGATGGTGAATTTTATGTGTTATCTTGACTGGGCTAAGAGTTCCCCAGTAGCTGTTAAAACATTTTTTCTGGATATGTTTGTGAGAATGTTTTCAGAAGAGATTGGTATTTAAATTAGTAGACTGAATAAAGAAGATCTACCCTCACTAGTGTGTATGGGCATCATCCAATCTATCAAAGGCCCAAAATAGGACAAAAAGGCAAAGGAAGACCAAATTCTCTCTTTTCTTGAGCTGGAACATTCATCTTCTTCTGACCTTGGACATTGGAACTCCTGGTTCTCAAGCCTTCAGACTCTGGGAATCACACCAGTGGCCCCTTGGTTCTCAGGCCTTTGGCCTGGGACTGAGAGTTATACCAACAGCTCCCCTGTTTCTCAGGTCTTCAACTGAGACTGAATTATACCACCAGTTTTCCTGTTTCTCCAGTTTTTAGGCAGCACATCACAGAACTTCTCAACTTCCATCATGTCAATATCCTCTTTTGTATTTCTGTGTCTCTATCTGTCTGTCTTTCTATCTATCTTCCATTTGTTTTATTTCTTTGGAGAATGCTGACACATACATACCATAATCACCACTTAAAAGTTTGTCATTCTATGTTTATTTTATTATTGTACCTATGTAGTAAAACTGAATTAGTTCACATCTTCTAAGGCGGCACCTGTTCTTTCTCTTCTAAGACATATGGTTAAACTAGAGAAAAGTCATTGGATTTTTGTAGAAAAATCCTAGGGATTTCTCCTACCTACTTGCAGGATTTGAAAAAACTCTTAGAATCCCTTGGAGTAAGATAAGTGAATCAATCTGATTCACCCACGTATTGACTATGTGACCTTGGGCTTAAAACCCTTTGAACTCCAGATTTATTATATGAAAAAATTGAGATAATGTATCTATTTCATAGAATTTTTAAATTTATATTTATAATATATTGTTTATTCATTATTAATCTCCTAAACCCGCAACAAATGCCTGCATTTCATTTTAAGAATAACATTACAAAAACTATGTTTATAATAGTGAAGTCATAGCCAGTTCCTAGGACTGCCAAATAGCTTCAGAAGAAAACTACATGCATGGTCAAAAGGGAATTCAACCAAGGCAGTCTGGGAGAGTTGGCAAAATCCATTCTTTCTCCTAGAAATCAACTCAGAGGTAGATCAGGGATGTTCTTTAAATGAAGAATAGTCTATCATATTGTATTTTCATTGCATTTTAGAGAAGCTAGCTACAAATCTAAACTAAGCCAAACTGCTTGAGAAGTATTATCATCATTAAAAAATTTGGACTTTTGAAATGGCAGATTAGGGGTGACCTCCTGGTTTTCTGCTCCCAAAGTGGGAGGTGAAGAACATGGACACCCACACACGAGTGAGGCGCTCTCCCACAGGATCAGCTTTGTGAATCTACAGAGAAGCGGCGAGGGACAAGCAGTGTCGCGGATAAAATAAGTGGGGCTATTTTGCACCGAAGAGACAGCACGCACCCCTAAGAGCATCTAGTGATCAAGGAGGCCGTTCTTAAAGCTGAGACACGTAGTCATCTCTCTGCTGCGACTTGTTAGCTAGAGCTGCCGGCCAAACGGACAGACTCCACTACGGGAAGGGCCGAGTAGAGAGTGAAGGAGGCTGTTTTCCCAACGGGGTCCTGTAGCCTCATTTTCGCAGTGACTTGGTAATCAGCGCCTCTTCCCGAAGAATTAGTTCCCCACCCTTGGTAGTGCGGAGGAACAAGGGAAGCTGTTCTCTGGACTGTGACCCTGTAGGGGTGGTGGATGACCCTTGACTATGATCTGACCACCGACTTTGCCTATCAAAGGGACTGATCCCACATCTACTTGGGTGGAATAGGAGGTCAGAATGCTTTCTGGTCTGGGTCCCTCAGGGGCCTTAGGCAGGGCCTCTCTAGCAGCCCTGAAGTGTGCACTTCTTACCAGCTAGTCAATCCTGCCCTTGAAGGGGTGGAATAATAAGGGTCACCACTTCCTGAGCTGAGACACCAGGTAGCCCCAGGAAGTGCTCTTCCCCCAGTCTGGAGGTTATCTGCCCCTCAGGCAGGTGAAAACCCACCATCAGAAGAGGAAAGAAATGAGAGAAGATGTTTCTCAGGCTGGGTCTTGTGACAGCCAACGCCTCTCCCACAGCC
>CAUYSK010126836.1:0-17435 GCA_963575035.1 Avahi laniger
TGGACAGCTAAAAATATATAGAAAAAATTAGCCGGGCATGGTGGCACATGCCTGTAGTTCCAGCTACTTGGGAGGCTGAGGCAGTAGGATTGCTTGAGCCCAGGAGTGTGAGGTTGCTGTGAGCTAGGCTGACACCACGGCACTCATTCTAGCCAGGGCAACAAAGTGAGACTCTGTCTCAAAAAAAAAAAAAAAATACCATAGACTAGGTGGCTTAAATGAAAAAAAAATATTTTCTCCCAATCCCAGAGGTCAGAAGTCAGAGATCAAGGTGTCAGTAGGGTTGGTTTCTTCCAAGACCTCTCTCCTTGGCTTGTAGATGGCCATCTTCTTATGTCTTCACACACTCTTCATTCTATATCTATCTATCCAAATTTGCTCCTCTTATAAGGATACCAGTTATATTGGGTTAGGGCCCAAAGACTTCATGGTAACTTAATTACCTCTTTAAAGAGTTTATTTCCAAATATAGTCACATTCTGAAGTACTGGGGTTAGGACTTCAACATACGAATTTTGGGGTACACAATTCAACCTGTAACAGGGTTGAAGCAAAAATTCTAACATTACTTTTCCCCTAATATTGGAAACAAAACAAACATGTCTGCTATCACCAATATTATCCAACACAGTACTAGAAATTCCAGCCAGTGCAATAAGGCAAGAAAAGGAAACATGAGACATATGGATTGTAAAGGAAGAAATAAAACTGCCCCTATTTGCCAATTACATGATTGTTTATATATAAAATCCCAAGGAATCTCCAGAAAACACCTGGAACTAATAAGGGAGTTCAGCAAGATCACAGGATACAAGGCATACATGCAAAAATCAAATGTATTTGTATTTACTAGCAATGAACATGTAGAAAGAAAAATATCATATACAATTACCGAAAAAAAGTAAATACATAGGTATAAATCTAACAAAACATATACAGGATTTATATGCTTAAAATTATAAAATGTTGATGAAAGAAATCCAGTAAGACCTAAATAAATGGAGAAATATAGCACGTTCATGGATTAGAAGACTCAACATAGTAAATATTCAATTCTCCCTAAATTAATATACAGGTTTTCTCAAGCTGTCATAACAAAATATCATAGGCTGGGTGTCTTAAACAACAGAAATTTATTTCTCACAATTCTGGAGCCTAGGTGTCCAAGATCAAGGTGGCCAACAAGGTTGCTATCTGGTAAAAGTTCTCTCCTTAGGTTACAGATGGCCACCTTCTCACTGTGACCTCATATGGCAGAGAGGGAGGGAGGGAGAGGAAGAAATCTTCTTCTTCTTAGAAGGCCACAGTACTATCAGGTTATAGCGTTAGTCCATTGTGTATGGCTATAATAGAATATCTAAGGCTGGGTAGTTTATAAAGAAAAGAGATTTATTTAGCTCATGATTCTGCAGGTTGGAAATTTCATAGGGCATGTTCCTGGCTTCTGGCAAGAGCTTTTGTGCTGTATCATAACATGGCAGAGAAGGTCAAAGGTGAGGCAGACATACTACCCTAGGCAAAATCTAAGGCTTTTTAACTCACTCTTGAGGGAACTAATCTACTCTTGCCAGAGCAAGAATTCACACACTACTGTGAGATGGCACCAAGCCATTCATTAGAGATCTGCCTCCAGGACCCAAATACCCTACACTAAGCCCCACATGCCAACACCACATTAAGGATCTAATTTCAACATGAATTCTAATAGAGACAAAACCACAGCAGGACCTCACCCGTATGACCTCATTTAACCTTAATTATCTCCTAAACACCCTATCTCCAACCACATTGGGGATTAGGACTTCAAATTATCAATTTTGGGGAGATACAATTCAGGCCATGGAAAGACTTAACTCAATTCAGAACAAAATCCCTGCAAGGCTTTTTTGTGATATAGACAAGATAATTCTATAATTTATATGGAAAGGCAAAGGAACTTGATCAACTAAAATACTCCTGAAGATAAAGCAGGAGAAATGTCTCTACCTAACATGAACCCTTAATGTGTAAGTTTAGTAACTCAGGCAGTGCAGTATTGGTGGAAAGCTGTACACATAAATCAATGGAACAGAGAATCTGTAAACACGCCCACAAATATATGTCCACATGATTTTTGATAAAAGTACAAAAGCAATATACCGGAGGAAGGACAGCTTTTACAACAAATGGTGCTAGATATATTGGACATACCTGATAATGGACTACTAGCTAGAACATATAAAAAACTCTCAAAATTCAACAGTAAAACAAAAACAATCCAATTAGTAAATGGGCAAAGGACAAGATGACAGACCAAAGATACCACTAGCCAGAGAGCCTCTGTAAGAAAGAGAAATTTTGGACGAAAGAGAAAAAACAAACAGACAAACAGAGATCATAAGAGGATATGAAGGAAAGATGCCTGAACCTACAGGAGACCCCCAGGAAGAGGTTGCAGAGCAGAACGGGAAGAAGAAAAGCATCAGTGGGGATTGAGCCCAGAGAGACTTAGAGACCAGCAACAAGGGTAGGTGGATTGGCTAACATCCCCTTCCCTTGCATCTTGGACAGTTGGGGGGCTCCTGAGGTGCTGGAGAGACCTTTTGCCAAAGCAAACCCAAAGACTGCTGGCTGCCAGTGAGCAGGGAGCTTCCTGCAAACAGGGCACAAGGCTCTCACCCCGCCCCAGGTGCCTCAAACCCCACAGACCTGAAAAAAAAGCAGGCCAAAGATACCTCGCCAAAGAAGATATACAGATGGTAAATAAGCATATGAAAAGATGCTCCCTATCATATGTCATTGGGAAATGCAAATTAAAATAACAATAGCATACCAGTACACACCTATTAGGATGGCCAAAGTCTGGAACGCTAATAACACATGGACGTGTAATAACAGGAAATCTCATGCAATACTGGTGGGAATACAAAATAGTACAGCTACTTTGGAAGATAGTTTGATTTTTTTTTTTACAAAATTAAACATACTTTTAATGTACAATCCAGTAGTCATTCTTAGTATTTACCCAAAGGAGTTGGAAACTTACATCTACACAAAAATGTGCACAAAGGTATTTACAGCAGTTTTATTCATAATTGCCTGAACTTGGAAGCAACTAAGATATTCTTCAGTAGTCAAATAAATAAACTATGATACATCCAGACAATGGAATATTATTCAGCTCTTAAAAAAAAGAGCTATCAAGTCATGAAAAGACATGGAGGAACCCTAAGCACATATTACTAAGTGAAAGAGCCAATCAGAAAAGGCTACATACTGTATGATTCCAACTATATGACTTCTGGAAAAGGTAAAACTATGGAGAGAGTAAAATGATCAGTGGTTGCCAGGAATTGGATGTGGAGGGATGAATAGGTAGAATACAGAGGATTTTAGGGCAGTGAAATGCCCTGTGTGATACTATAATGATGGATACATGTCATTATACATTTGTCCAAATCCATAAAATGTACAACACTTAGAGTGAATGCTAATGTAAACTGTGGACTTTAAGTGATTATGATGTGTCAATGTAGGTTCATCAATTGTAACAAATGTATCACTCGTGGGGGGATGTTGATAATGGGGAACGCTGTTGGAAATCTCTATACCTTTCTCTTAATTTTGCTATAAACTTAAAACTGCTATAAAGTCCAAAACAATGTCTCTAATTATGTTTTATTAAACATAATGTGTCTAAATTATTTTTGAAAAAAAAGAAAATGGGCAAAAAACATGGAGACATTTTCCCAAAGAGGATACACATACAGCAAATATGCACATGAAAATATGTTCATCATTAGTCATCAGAGAAATGCAAAATAGAACAATTACATATCACTACACACCTCTAAGAATGGCTAAAATTAAAAAATGACAAAACTAAATGCTAGAGAGGATGTGAAGAAACTACAAAATTTACCCCTTTAAAGCATACAATTCAGTGTTTTTTAATACATTTACAAGGCTGTGCAACCATCACCACTATCTAATTTCAGAATAGTTTAATGATCCCCTAAAGAAACCCTGTACCTATTAGTGATCACTCCTCACTCCCCTCCTCTACACTCCCAGGCAATCACTAGAGGTAGAATCCATAGGACTTAGTGAGAGATTGGATTGGAGAGAAAAGAGATGGAAATAATAATTCCCATATTTGTGATGTGACCAACTCTGTAGATGGTGGTATCCTTCACTAAGACACTAAACATAAGAGATGAGGTGTTATGGGAAGAAGATGAGTTCAGGTTTGAGGTGCCTGTGGAACATCCCAGTCGAGCTGTTGGGACACATTTGAGATGAGTATGACAATTAGGAAAGAGACAAGAGCTGAAAACAGATTTCAAGATCATTTGCACATATATGCATATACATGCATATATAGACAGAGATAGTAACAAAAGCCATCATGATGGATGAGACTGAGAAATTTTGTGGAGCAAGAAGGAAGCCTAGAACAGAACCTCAAAACCACTTAAAGAAATGGACAGATGAGAAAGCAACAAGGAAAAAGAGTTCTCGGAAGTAGGAGATAAACAAAGAGGTGTCAAAGTCACAGGGAAAGAGTTTTGAGAAAGGAGTGGCCAGCAATGTCAAATGTTTCTAGGAAAGCTAGTAAAACAAAAATAGAGAAGTATCCACTGGACAATGTGCAAGGAGGTTAGTAAAAGTTTATTTAGAGGAGTGATGGTAATAAAAGCCTTTTTTAGGTACATGAGGAGTGAAAGTATAGATAGTGAATACAGATAACTCATTCAACAAATATGGCTATTGAGGGGAAGATAATATAGGGCAACTATTACAAGGGGTTATGAGTTCAATTTTGTCACCCAAAAGAATAAGTTGAAGTCCTAACCCCCAGTAGCTCAGAATGTGACTGTATTCAGAAATGGGGTCATTGCAATGTAATTAAAATGAGATCATATGGGAGTAGAGTGGGCCCTTAATCCAATATGGATAACTTTAAAAGAAGAAGAAAATGCCATGTAAAGACAGAGACAAACAGGAATAATGTCATGGGAAAAAAAAAACAGAGGAAGAGATTAGAGTGTACAGTGATGCAACTGCAAGCCAAAGAATGCCAAAGATATTAATAAACAGCCACATCCAGAAACAAAGAGGCAAGGAAAGATTCTACCCATAGTCTCAGAAGGAACACGGCCCTGCTGACACCTTGATTTCAGACTTCTAGCCTCCAGCACTGTTAGAATAAATTTCTGTTGTTTTAAGCCACCCAGTTTGTGGCACTTTGTTATGACAGCCCTAGGAAACTACTAGAGAAGGGGATGCAAAGGATTTGTTCTTTTGTTTAAAAGTTGGGAGAAACCTAAGCATGCTTTAAAAATGTGATAGGAATGAGCCAATCTGGAAGATAAAGGTAAAAATAAAGTAGAGACAGAGCAAACCAGACAGAATGAGAGAGACTGTCTAAATGTTCACCATTTCCTTTCCCTTTTGGGCACACAGAAAGATTGCATTTCCTGGCCTCCTGTGTGGTTTCAGGAGAGTGTAACCACATCCTGCTTGTGTTGGGTCCTCAGAACTTAGAACTGATAAATGTCATTTCCAGATATGGCCCATATAAACTTTTCTAAACATTATCTTCTTTCCCTTACCTCATCTGCTGGCTGGATATTTATGCCCATGCTAATATTGGAAGTCCCATGTTGAAGATAAAAGAGGCTGTTAGCCTCAGCATGCGAAGAACAGAGAAACTCCTGCTCCTACCCCACATTGCCCAATGGATCCGACTTGAGCAAGAAATAAAAACCGTCTCCTACTTATGATTCAACTTACAATTTTTGACTTTACAATGGTGCCAAATGATACACATTCAGTAGAAACTGTACTTTGAATTTTGATCTTTTCCAGGGATAGCAATATACCATACGGTACTCTCTCATGATGCTGGCCAGTGGCAGCGAGGGTAACGTGCTCACAAGGGTAAACAACTGATACTCTAGGTTGTACTCTGTTGCCAGATGATTTTGCCCAACTGTAGACTAATGTAAGTATCCTGAGCATGTTTAAAGTAGGCTAGGCTAAGCTATGATGCTCAATAAGTTAGAGGTATCAAATGCCTTTTTGACTTACTGTATTTTCAACTGATGATGGGTTTATTGGGATATAACCCCATTGTAAGTCGAGAAGCATCTGTATATTGTATTAAGCCATTCTGCTTCCTGCTATCTGTTACAGGAGCCGACATTATCTTAACTAATAAGTCACTCCTGAAATGACAGGAAGTAAAGAGATACAAAGCACAAATAGCCTTAGTGTAGGAGTGGAAAGACCTTTTTCCTTTACTTTTCTAAGTTCCTGGCCAGGCCCCTATAACAAGAGAAAGATTCACAAGAGAAAAGCACACTAACATATTTAATATAAGTTTTACATGACACGGGAGCCTTCATAAGAAAATAAAGGCCCAAAGCAGTTAAACCTGAATGTTTTTACACTAGATTTCATGAAGAGTGGCAAGTCACGGAAAAATGTGATAAGACAAAAAAGGTATGAACTAAGTGTAGGAAACTGGAGGAAACAGCCAGGCCTGTTCATTCAGATTTCTCTCAGTGTCCCTATGTCTTCAGACATAAGGATGTTCTTTTCTTCCAGGTATAAGAAGGGTACCTCTCACATGAGGGTCTTATGTCCTGTTTCAGGAAGTCAGAAAATCCTTTCTCCACTTGCCATTTTAAAAATTCCTTCGGCTTGAGATATTCAATATGCCAAGGTGCCATATTTGGGAGCAATATGTCCTGAACCCTTTCAACAGCCAAAGGGACATTTCTATCATAGTAGAGATATAGAAAAAGATGGAAGCAAAGGCAAGTTTGTGGGTTTAGAAATAGAAGTTGAGGAAATTCCCATCTGATGTCTTCTATATTTTTCTGAAATATAGGAGATGGCATTTTTACTGAGAGTTAAATATATGAAAAGGTTGTCAGTTTGAGAAGAGTGAAGACGTGAGAAAAAATAACCCACACAGTGAACTGGAGAAAGAGATGAGCATGGAAAAAAATGGACAAGTATCTTCGAGGGCTTATAGTGTTTATGTTCACTGAGCAAACATTTATTGGCCTACTTTATGCAAAGAACCTATTCTAGGAGTTAATGTTACCATGTTACCATGGTAACAAGACAAACAATATCCCTAGTCTTATGACGCTTGTCTTTTCATGGGGAGAGACAAGTAAACAAATAAGAAAATATCATATAGCAAAGACATTTATTGGATCAAAGAGTTCTGCTCATGGCAGAGTTTTTTGTTATTGTTGTTTATAGTTCAATAGATTTAGGGGTTCAAGTGGTTTTTGGTTTCATGGATGAATTGTATAATGGTGATGTCTGGGTTTTTAGTGTATCCATCACCCAAACAGTATACATTGTCCCTGACAGGCAGTTTCTTCCCTCACCCCTCTCTCAGCCTCCCCCATTCTGAGTCTCCATTGTCCATTGTACCATTCTGTATGTCCCTGTGTACTCACAGTTTAGCTCTCACTTACAAGTGAGAGCATGCAGTATTTGGTTTTCCATTCCTGCATTATTTCAGTTAGGATAATGGCTTCCAGTTCTATCCAAGTTGCTGTGAAAGACATTATTTCATCAGTTTAAAGCAGATCTCAAGGAACATCAATCTTATTTTGGATCTAGAAGCAGCTTGGCCAATACTAGAAAATGACAAATCTGTCCTAGAGAGGTCCTTCTATACATTCACCTGTACAGGACATGATCTTGCATGCCTATCACAAGCACCAGATGAACAAAATAACCAGAAGAGTTCTTATAGGTCATATACGTTCCAATGATCATGTAATTCTGGTATTAGCTGATTGGGCCATGGGAATGATATAATTCAAAGACAGCTATTGCAAACTGTTCTACAAGGAAGCCTGGCATGAATGCAACATCAGCTGTGTGGTCTAACTAGCTTCAAGTTCTATCTCTGGGCCTCATGGTAGGAAGTCCTAGTTGTCCCTGATATCAGTCTCAAATGTTAAGGAAAGCTTTAATATCCTTGATTTCTCTCACTATCTCCATATAAATCTGTCTACCGAGACTTTACCAAGGTCTTCTTGAACCTACATAGGTTCAAGAATAAGCTGAGCACAGATTTGGGAGTCTTAGATTTGGGTTGAAATTCTAGTTCTGTTATTTATTAGCCATGTAGCCTTAGGCCCATTACCAAACTTCTATCTGAGCCTTATTTCTTTATAAGATATATACTCTCCAGAGTAGTTTGTGAAGATTAAATGAGACCATATATGTCAAATACTCATTAGGATCCTTCTTTTCCCTCCTTACATTCGCAGTCTCTCTAGAAGTAATGGAAGTCTTAAGTATACTCCCCATTCATACAAGTCTCACTGCCTTTGGTCCTGAAAAGACCATCTTTGATTCCAACCTAATCTATCCCCAGCCTTCTAAGACTTGGCAACCAGACCACTTGGTAATTTTATTGATTTAGGTCCTAGGTTTCTCTAAGCCTTTATCTTTCTAGGTGGAATTCCTAATTTTAAAATACATGTAAATTTTTCAGTTAAAACAAAATTTGAAAAATGACTTTTCAGGACATAATCCAATCTTTAGTTGCTTAAACAAAGCTACATACAATAATTGCCAGCCTGTAATGGGACCTCAGGTCCCTGGTGGGAACTCTTATTTTCTCTGGGCATTTGCATTTAAACATTTGCTGATTTACCAGAGGAAAGAATGGGTTAAATATTTTAAAAACTATCTAATAAGCTACATTTTCATGCTATGAAGACTGAAGTTTGCAAAATAAGTTAGAGTGGAGCTGTTGAGAAGCTAGGAAAAAAAACCCATAAACCTCCAGGAGTCAAAAAGCCTCTGTCCCTTTTTGAATGATCTGCTAAATAAATAGTTTCTACTGTAAAACATCAGGAGACACTTCACAGTTAAAGGATCCCAATACCTGCATTGAAATGATAAAACACATCTCTGTAACTTAGGAAAAATAGTAATAAGTATGGCTGTGGAGTCCTATTTCCACCATTTCTTCTAGGGAAGATAAGTTTTTACACAAACTCATTTTTCATTTCCACCACATTGTCTTCCCTTTGCAAACAATATAAAATGATTTCACAGGCCCCTCTTAAAATGAGGACTGAGAAAAGCTTCCCTTCACACAAAAGCCTATCTACCTCTTGAAAAACTCTAAAATTAGAAAGGCATTCTCTTTCATAAAAATGGAAGCAACACTGCTAACCCACTTTGCACAATTCTTCAAGGTAGGCATAACTACCTTTCCTCAGCTTCCTTGAGCTATGACATTCTGTAAAATACATCAGGTCACCAAACCTCTAATTGGCTCCTTAGAAAGACCATTTTCTCACTTTTCATGTTAGACCTTAGAATGGTTCAGTCCTTTCAGGAGCTCCTTATCAGAAGGTAGTGTGTTCTGTTTCTTCAACTTCTTTGCCTGCACAATGCCAGCTGTTGTCTTAGGAAATTCTCTTTTTCTCTTTCAACTGGGTCATTTTAAATTTGTCGAATGCATTTAAATTATACCCAAGAATTTGGCTGGAGAGGCAGCACTGTGTAGTGGGTAAAGGGCTGACGTAAGAGTCACAGAGTGAAGTTTTTTTTTTTTTTGGAGAAATATGTATCAGTTCGTTTTATTTGGGTATTCAATAATATCCTTAGTGATAATGCTGACTCAATGGCTTCTGACCCCAGAATTGACCCTGCTGCCACTGGTTGTAGCCCTGAGATTGATTCTTATAGCCACGATTGTTTCCTCGTCCTCTGAAGTTCTGGTTGTAGTTCCCTCTGTTGGGCATTTCACCTCTGTGGTGGTTCCCTCTGTTTGAATAACCACCTCGGCTGGGAAAAACAGGGCCACGAGGGTATGGATAGACGATTCCACCACTTCCACCACTGCCACCACTACCACCTCTCTGTGGTATATTGCCCCTCCTATTATATCCACCATGATTACCAGGAGCTCCCCCTCTGAAATTTCCACCACACATATTGAATCCTCCTCGTCCTCTATGGCCACCACCTCTGTTAAATTGGTTCTTGCCACTCTTGTTTTTATTACTCTTCTTTGAGCCAGTGTTTTGTTTCTTTTCTGGTGGAAGAGCCTTTTTGCTTTCTCTCTTATATTGTTCAAAAACCTGAAGAATATACCTTCATCCAGAATGCTCCCTTAGAGGATCAAGTGAGAGGACCAAAGGGGCCTGAAGAAAAGAAAGATTGTGAAGTTGTGATGATGATTGGCTTGCCAGGAGCTGGTAAAACTACTTGGGTTACCAAACATGCAGCAGAAAATCCAGGGAAATACAATGTTCTTGGAACAAATACCATTATGGACAAATGATGGTGGCAGGTTTTAAGAAGCAAATGGCAGATACTGAAAAACTGAACACACTATTGCAGAGAGCCCCACAGTGTCTTGGAAAGTTTATTGAGATTGCTGCCCGAAAGAAGAGAAATTTCATTCTGGATCAGACAAATGTGTCTGCTGCTGCCCAGAGGAGAAAAATGTGCCTGTTTGCAGGTTTCCAGTGAAAAGCTGTTGTAGTTTACCCAAAAGATGAAGACTATAAGGAGAGTGAAGTTTTAATCCAAGTCCCCTCTGTTTACCAACCTCATGGCCATGGAGAGTAGTTTAATATTTCTGAGTTTCCTCAACTATAAATGAAAACAATGAAAATAACAATAAACAATATTGGATCTACCTCACAAGATAGCTGTAAGGACAAAATGAGATCATGTGACAACAACGGTTACATTTGCAAAGTGTTCACAGCTAACAGAAAGCTCTTTCACACCCATTAGTTCATTTGATTCTGTAGGAACACTTTGAAAATTACAAAGGGCCATGCAAGGCATTGTGACAATTCACATGAATGAAATTTCTCTCAAACTAACCAGGCCCAAAATACATAGCGAACCTCTTTAAATGTTTACAGTGTTCATTCCAATTTATACATAACCACATTTATTGAACTTTCATTTCTTCTAGTGTTATTTTTTTCTTCTAAGATATTTCAGGAAAGCAAAAATCATACCCTTCTAGGAGAAGAAAGCTACATCAAAATCTATCCATTAAAACAGTTCAGATTCTAACTTATTCATTTATTCATTTATTATTTTGCATTATGTATTGTTTTATTTAAACATAGCATATAAGCAGGCTTTATGGTATGATTTCTAGAGAAGACTGTGCCAAAAAATGTAAACCCACCTTGATGCTTCTTAGGTAAGAACAGTATCTATAATCATAATAATAGCTTTATATCCATAAATACATGTGACTGAGTAGAACTCCATGGTATACATATACATTTTATTAATCCACTCATGTACTGATGGGCATTTGGGTTGTTTACACATCTTTGCAATTGTGAATTGTGCTGCTATAAACATTCGAGTGCAGATGTCTTTTTTATAGAATGTCTTTTGTTTCTTTGGGTAGGGGCCCAGTAATGGGATTGCTGGGTCAAATGGCACCTCTTATATTATCCTGGATAGAGCTGGAGCCCATTCTACTAAGTGAAGTATCACAAGAATGGAAAAAGAAGCACCACATGAACTCATCATGAAATTAGTATTAATTGATCAACACTTAAATGCACATATAATAATAATATTCATCAGGTGTCGGGCAGACGGGAGGGAGGAGGAGGGGATGGGTATACACACACCTAATGGGGGGGTGCACACCATTTGGGGGATGGACACGCTAGAAGCTCTGACTCGGGTGGGGCAAAGGCATTATATGTAACCTAAACATTTGTACCCCCATAATATGCTGAAATAAAAAAAATTTTTAAAAACATTTTTCATATATCTTTGGTTTTGTTTGTTTTGTTTTTGCTTGATTGCTTTGGCTATTTGGGATCTTTTCTGGTTCCATAAGAACTTTAGATTGTTTTTCCTAATTCTGCAAAAAATGTTAGTGTTTTGATAAGAATTGCATTGAACTTGTAGATTGCTTTGGGCACTATGGTCATTTTAACATTATTAATTCTTCTGATCTATAAGCATGGGATGTTTTTCCATTTGTTTGCGTCTTCTACAATTTCTTTCATAGGTGCTTTGCAGTTTTCCTTGTAGAGAATTTTCACCTCCTTGGTTAAATACATTCCTAGGTATTTTTTTTTTTTGGCGGCTACTATAAATGGGATTGCCTTCTTGATTTGTTTCTCAGCTAGATTATTGGTGTTTAGAAACTCTACTGATTTCTGTATGTTGATTTTGTATCCAGAAACTTTACTGAATTCATTTAGTAAATCTAAAAGGTTTTGGTAGAATCTTTAGGGTTTGTTAGATATAAGATCATATCATCAGTGAACAGGGATAATTTGAAGTGGGGCCTGAAGATATGACTGAATTGCTGCAATCTCATAAAATTTGAACAAATGAGGAGCTGCTTCTTATGGATGAGCAAAGAAAGTGGTTTCTTGAGATGGAGTCAACTCCTGATGAAGATGCTGTGAATATTGTTGAAATTACAACAAAGGATTTACATTACATAAACTTAGTTGATAAAGCAATGGCAGGGTTTGAGAGGACTCACTCCAATTTTGAACAAGTTCTACTGTGGGTAAAATGCTATCAAACAGCACTGCATGCTACAGAGAAATCTCTTGTGAAAGGAAGAGTCAATTGATGTGGCAAACTTCACTGTTACTTTAAGAAATTGCCACAGCTACTCCAACCTTCAGCAACAACCACCCTGATCAGTCAGCAGCCATCCACATCAAGGCAAGACCTTCCATCAGTAAAAAGATCACAACTCAGTGAAAGCTCAGATAATCATTAACATTTTTTAGGAATAAAGTATTTTTAATTAATGTATGTACATTTTTAGACATAATGCAATTGCATACTTAATAGACCACAGTATAGTGTAAATATAACTTTTATAAGCACTGGGAAACCAAAAACTTTGTGTGATTCATTTTATTGAGATATTTGGTTTATTGTAGTAGTTTGGAACTGAACCTTCAACATCTCTGGGGTATGCCTGTAAGTCTGAAAAATGGCTAGCATACAGTAGGTGCTCCATAACAATAGTAATGATAGTCTGTGGTCTCTTTTACTACTTCCAACAGCCTAAAATATATATTTCCCCCAGAAAAAGACTAAATACGTTTACAAAACATCAAGTTTTTTTATCTTTGACAGCAATCATATCAGCTTAGTTTAGAAACATTTGTTATGTAATAGTAATCAGAAATCCTTATTGATAATACCTGTGCTTTCAATTAATAAAAATGAGAACACTAAGGAGTTAAGAAATACCACTTATGATATTTTTAAAAGGTTCAAACCCTTATAACCATAGGGGGAAAGGAGAATGTGGGTAATAATGAGTAGCAATAAAAGGCATGCTTCATAGTGCAAAGGTTGTGGATCATTACTTTTTATTCTTTATTGCGTGTAATTCATATAACATATAATTCACCCTTTTAAAGTATACAATTTAGTGGATTTTAGATTTTAGTATACTCACAGAGTTGTGCATCCATCACCGCTATCTAATTCCAAAACATTTTCATCATCCCAGAAAGATACCTAGCCCTGGCGAAACAGTAATCTACTTTCTATCCCTATAGATTTACCTATTCCAGGCATTTCATATAAATGGAATCATGTGGCCTTTTGTGTCTGGCTTCTCTCACTTGACATGTTTTCAAAGTTCATCCATGTTGTAGCATGTATCAGTACTTTATTCCTTTTTATGGGCAAATAATATTCCTTTGTATGAATATACAATTTATTCACTCAGCAGTTGATGGACATTTGGGTTATTTCCCCTTTGGGACTATTATGAATAATTCTATGAATATTCATGTGGAAGTCTTTATGTACACACGTTTTCATTTCCCTTGTGTGTATACCTCAGAGTGGAACTGTCTGGTCATATGGTAACTCTATCTTTAACTTTTTGAGGAACTGCCAGACTATTTTCCAAAGTGGCTGCATCAGTTTACATTTCCAATGGCAATGTATAAGGGTTCCAATTTCTCCACATCCTCACCAACACTTGTTAATGTCTGTCCTTTTGATTATAGCCATCCTAGTAGGTGTGGAGTCATATTTCACTGTGGTTTTGACTTGCATATGTGGGCTGCTATTTCAAACAGAATGTTATAATATAAATTCTGAATTACAGAACCTAACATGGCTCTCATAACCACAGTATAAGCAAAAAAAAGCTATTTTACAGAAAGTCCATCGGCCTTATTCCAAGTAAAAGTTTTAATAGTTAATAGGTTTACATAGATCCAGTAAGTTATTTTAATACTTGTTTATATTTTATTTACAGCCCACCTCTTCCAAAAGAAGTTGAAGCAACTAAAAAAAATACAGAAATCAGGTAAAATAAGTAAAAAGATGACAGTTAAGGGGAAAAAAAATCAAGAGTAAAATGAAGTTAGGAGTAAAGTTAGAACACAAAGTATATGATACAAGGTGCTGGACAATTGCCAAAGTGGGTCATATTTATGTTTTATAAGTTAAAAAAAAGAGGAATGCATGCTAAGTTTATACACTTGTACTATCCATATGATAACTGCATATCAGATATCCAGAAGAAATACCTTTTCCTGGTGCTAAGGCTGGAAGAAAAAAATCCCTGTATATTTTAACAAAGAGACACTAGCTATGGAAGTAAAACACTTCTCTGCCTACCACTCTGTGCACCTGTTCATCAAAATCACCAGAAGTAGAATGTGGAAGATGGCGGACGAGAAACGCCGCCAGTCAGAGTATCTCTGCAAAAAAGAAGAATTTTAGAAGAAAGAGAAAAAAATAAGCTAGCAGAGAAACATAGATCAGGTGAGGGTCGGAAGGAAGGGTGCCTGAAACTACAGGAGACTCCACGGGAAGACGTTGCAGAGGAGAACTGGAAGGAGGAAAGTCCCCGAGAGGCTTGGAGACCAGCGACAAGGGTAGGTGGAGCGTTAACTTCCCCCTGCCTTGCATCTTGGACTGCTGGTGGGCTCCTGAGTGGCTGGAGAGACCTGCCGACACCAGCCCAGAGACGGCTGCTGCCAGTGAGCAGTGGCCTCTTGCGGACTCAGCGCCAGGCTCCCAGCCCCCTTGGGGCCCCACCCCGGGTGAAGACTCAGCCTAGTGGCAGACGCCATAATGCTCCATTCTCTCCTTCCCCCTCTCTATCCGTGGGTGCCAAGAGAGACAATTTAGCCATCACACGGAGGCATCTTCAAAAACAGGACCTTTCCTTTTGGGACCCTACAGAAGACTGAGGGGTACTCAGACTGTGAGTTCCCTATCTGCCAGCCCTCCCAGGTGCTACTTGCCTGGGGACTCCAGGAGAGTGGGGCAAACCCTGAGGTGGAGTGAAATCAATCCAGCTTCGGCACCCTGTAGGTGATTCAGGACCAGCACCCCTCCCCCTGGCAGGGTCAGGGATTGATCTCCAGGGTCCAGGGGACAGGCCTGCAGACCACAACCCATACACCTAGGTCAGGATTACACTACCCCGGGGCACAGAAGAGAGATCTGTGAAAGAGCCTACTGAGGAGTGTGTTCCTTGAGGGGCAGATCAGCATGCCGGAGTGGCAACCTTCCTCCTAAAAAAGGGCTGTGCACCCAGTTCAGGCTAGGGTAGGGAACCTCCTGGCCCACATCATAGCCAGGGGAGATCCATCAGCCTGAGGTACTGCTTACTGGCAGAGGCCTGGGAGATGACACAGAGACGAAGTGGAGGGGAGCGAGACCTGCTCCAGACTGTGGGTCCTGGACAGCCCCACCCACCAAGCCCAGACTTTCAGCTGAGTGGAGCCAATTCAGCCCCTCCTGGCACCTTTGCACAGAAACAAAGAGCAGACCTTTGAACCCTGCTAACAGCAGTTGTAGAGCCTGAGGGCAGGCTTACTCAACCCATCCCCACTCAGACTCACTCCTCCCACTGAGGGAGAGAATAAGGACACATCTGGAAATCCCAGGGCCCCACCTACCACCCAAGGCACAAGAGGGCCTCTCTAGAGGAATAAGAGCTAGCTACAGGACCCAAAAACAGCACTGCAGCTCGCTCCTCTCTACAAGTGCCACCTACAGACAGGGAGGTCATCCTGCACACCCTTTTACTGCATCAACTGATTCATCATAAAGGGTGTGGTCGAATCTCACCCACAAACACCACCTACTGGCTCAGAGACTAAACAAGGTGTGTCATTATCCAAACAAAAATCTAAAGGCAAGAAGGAACAACAGATCCAGATGGGAAGGAACCAGCGAAAGACCTCTGGAAGTATGAAGACTCAAATGGAAAGCACACTCCCAAAGAGGAACAACGGCTCGCCAGCAATGGACATTAACCAAACTCAGAATACTAAAATGACAGAAGAAGAATTTCAGACATGGATTGAAAGAAAACTGAAAGATATATAAGAAAAAATGGATAATCAACACAAAGAAACCACAAAAAATATCCAGGATTTGGAAGAAAAATTCACTAAAGAAATTGAAATATTAAAGAAAAATCAAACCGATCTCCTGGAAATAAAGAACTTATACAGGGAACTACAAAACACTGTGGAAAGCCTCAAAAACAGGGTAGATCAAACAGAAGAAAGAATCTCAGAGATTGAAGACAACTCCTTCCAATTAAATAAGTCAGTCACAGAAATCGAGCAGAAAATTAAGAGAAAAGAAATAAGCCTACAAGAAATGTGGGATTATGTTAAAAACTGAACCTGAGGGTGATAGGGGTTCCAGAAGGTGAAGAAGAAAACACTCAAGGGCTGGATAAGCTATTTGAAGAATTAATAGAGGAGAATTTTCCAGGCCTTGCTAAAAATATAGATATACAGGTACAAGAAGCTCAACAGATCCCAGGGAGATTCAATGCAAATAGGAAGACACCAAGTCACGCAGTCATCAGATTGACCAAAATAGCCACTAAAGAGGCCCTTCTACGAGCTGTAAGGTGAAAGAAACAAGTAATATACAAAGGAAAGTCCATCAGAATAACTCCAGATTTCTCAACTGAAACCCTACAAGCAAGAAGAGACTGGAGCCCCATTCTCACTCTTCTGAAATAGAATAATGCCCAGCCTAGAATCTTGTACCCTGTAAAACTAAGTTTCATATATGAAGGAGAAATAAAGACATTCTCAGATAAGGAAAGACTGAGGGAATTCACCAAGACAAGACCAGCTCTCCAAGAAGTACTCAAACCAGAATTACACAAGGATAAGCACAATAAACACTCTCGAATGTGAAACCACTCAAAAGGTAAAGATCAAAGGCTAGATTCCACAATGACTCAAAAAAGGAAACAAAGCAACAAAATGCAACCCAACAGAATGAACAGTGATTCATCCCACTTATCGGTTCTCTCAATAAATGTGAATGGATTGAACTCTCCTCTCAAGAGATATAGACTGGCCAAATTGATAAAAAAAAAAACAAGCCAAGTATATGCTGTCTCCAAGAAATGCATCTAACCTGAA
>CAUYSK010126837.1:0-17562 GCA_963575035.1 Avahi laniger
CAATTAATTTCTTTCTATTTTTGGTAGAGACGAGGTCTCGCTCTTGCTCAGGCTGGTCTCGAACTCCCGAGCTCAGAACGATCCGCCCACCTCGGCCTCCCAGAGAGCTAGGATTACAGGCGTGAGCCACCGCGCCCGGCCGGAAATTATTTTCTATTTGAGATACATTTAGTTTATAGCTACATAATCCCGAATATCCAGATGGAAAAATTTTAAGTATAGTAAATCCATTTACTGTGAATGCCAAAATAACTAGATAACTGTTTTTTTAAAAAATTTTTTGTTATTAATTCAATAAATGAATAGAACCTTGGTGATGTCTTAATTTTGAGTTTAAATAATGATTTGGTTATGGCTAATGATTTATATCATAGTTTTTCCTATTTAAGTATCTTTGCATATAATTTTTCTTACTTGTAGTTATGTTTAAGACATTCATAGCTATAATTAATCTTTATTCTTATAGATGGTTAAATTAAGTGAGATAATTCAAGTAAAACATTTAGCTCTATGCTTGGCAATCAATGTTACCTTTTAGTATTAGCATAACTCATCAATATTTTTCAAACAAATATTTTAGATCAGTGTTTCCCAAACAAATTTGACCATTGGGACTTTTGGTTTTGAATATCTACTAAAACCACAGTTTGAAAAATTCAATTTCAGATTAGGCTATTAGTATATACAATTAACGTTTACTTTTATTCTAGTTTAATGAAATTCATCAGTTATACTAAGAACATTTTGTCTATAGTGCAGCTTCGTAATTGAACTGTTATAATTATGTTAATAAACACAATTAGTACTAATATTATACATATTGATAAAATGTATATAAAAAACAAGTTTAAAATTATTTTTTAAATATCTACTCATTTACCTTTCCATATCACTAAAAAGCATCCTGATCCTTATCAGATTTCTCAAAAAGATTGTAAGGATTAGTTATTTATTCTTTTAAACCCCTAATTTATATTATACAGGAAGGTTATACTTAATAGTATATTTCGTATTACTTCCTAGTAAGTCATTTATTTTATATGGGTGCATAGTAGCTATAAATGCCAACCATCTATATAGAGAGCTTAGCATATGTCCTATTATGACTCAAAATATCTGTAAAGCAATTTTAAACATGTATTAGTGTACTACTAATTGCCATAATGAGAATAATCCTCGCCACCACCCAGAAATGATGAGTGGATGTATGAAAAGCGTATCTTGATGAGCCAGCTACATTTATATGGGAATAGGGTTAATGGCGCAGATTGGGGTAGAATGGGTATTCCTAACCTCACGTTATCGTTGTAAACTATCTCACATGTGATGTAGTCAGGGCTTGGACAGTGTAATTATGTTGGTGTCCGGCTAGGTACAGTTGACTTTGTCCCCAATATAATGGAAGAAATTTAAATTAGGCATTCTTCTCGTCCTATTAAAAATGATCACATGTTCATAAACACAATGGAGTAATGTTTCTACTCCGAGATGTTGCATTAGGTCACATGTTAGAGTGGAAATAAAGCATAAAATTTACTTAGAATTTTCAATACAAGCTCTGATTCTTTGTACATGTAGAAAGATAATAAATATAATAACTACACTATCAGTTTTGACCACCATATCAATCACCAACAGAAATGACCCTCCACTGGGCACTATGAAAATACGCCTGGCCTTTTGATTTCTCAACGTTTATCTAAATTTATCAAATATGAATTTTTAAAATCTCTATTTATGTGGAAAACAGTTGCATAAGACATAAGTCTTTATCCACGAAGGTAGAGGCTGTGTTTGATTTTTCCTACTTTTATGTGCCTGGCAGCTAGAACAGTGTTTGACAGAGAGTGGGAGCACAATAAATATTTGTTAGATGAAAAAAATTAAGGAACATGACATATTTTGTTCACTTGTTTTTGATAATTCTTTCCCTTACTTTCTGCCCTCTGGTCCATATTATAAATTTCACCTATACACTTTTTTCCTAGATATGCCTTCATTTAAATATTTGTAACAAAATTTAGTCTTCGGAGCCACTTGTAATGCTAGTTTAAAAAACAGATTCCTAGTAATTTATCTCAAACCTACTAAATAAGAATCCCTGGGGATGGGGTCTTGGTAGTTTTAGTTTTTACCAACCCTCAGAAGATTCTTTTGCGAATGTCCAGAATCCCAATTTAATGATTTCACTGAATCCACTCTGTTCAGTGTACTCCTATGCCTGTCAATAGAATCTCTTCTTGACTACAAACTCCTGCTATATGGGTGAGGCTGGCCTGCATAGCAGTCTACACTGTATGGAGAACAGATCCACACAAGTAAGTGTTGACCATGGTTTTCAAGGAATGTTAATGGTCTCCTTTAATTCTCATTGCCTCCAAATGGACTCTTATTTAGATATATGCCCTTTGCTGATCCTGGAAAACTGGGGAAAGACCAGGGAACTGATTCTGCTCCAGATTAAGTGTGATTACAGAGAAAGCACTAGAATCATTGTTTTCCAGTGTTTTGAATGTGCATGTGTGCAAATTATTATAAAACACATCTCCACAGCAACACACACACTAAATAAGTTCCCGTCACCTGAAAATATTACATTAATAATTATTGGATGAATAAATGGATATTTATGTCCCTTTTCAAATACTGTTTTAACATTGAAATAGAATGATTTGATGATTTTGGAAGATTATCCTTGACTACTATAACTTTTAAATTCTCATAGTTGAACAAAAGTAAAAATTAATTCTGAAAGCGTATCGCTCTGCTATGCATAACTGACACTTACTTGATTAACACTTAATTCCTCACAGTGCCCTTAAATTCGGTTTGGCCCATCTTTGGCATAGTTACTCACATATTGCTTAAACACTCTAATTAACTATGCTTTAATTATTTGCATTTTCAACTTATTAAAGCCAAGCTGAAAATTATTTCAATTATGAATCCAAGAAATTACAATTCACAGAAATGATTCACAAGCAAGTAATGATTCACTATTCTCCTAATTCTTTCTTAAAACTTTATGTTGCTTCTTTATTAGGATTCTGTTTCTGTTTCTGCCATTTAATGATCTAGTCCTGAGAATTTAGAAATGCCAGAAGAGAGACATCTGACGTTAGCTCTCATATTCAGGATAAACCAATTGAGAAAATATGTTTTATTAAGTGGGCACACAAATGGCTGGCAGGTCCTTTTGTTACCCTTTTTACATTTGATTTGGAATTGATGCTTATGAGGCCACTCCAAGGAAAGTGACATGGGCTCTCAGGCCCACCACACCCCTGTTCCACAGAGATACTATCTATGAGGAGGCATCATTTCCAACCATCGCATCTCAGGTCATGTTTGTTTCTGGAGTGAGCACAACAGGAGTAAGGATGGGAAATAATAGGGTAGGAAATAAACTACTTACAAGCTAATATGATCAAATTTGGGTAAAGACTGACAACTTTGAAAAGAATGGATCTGAGCTAGCCTTATACCAGAAAGTGTTATATTTTACTTAAGTTCTTGTAAGTACTAAACATTCTACGTGCATGGGCCTGTTGAATCCTCACACCAACCTTCCATGACAAGTACTATTATGAATATCATTTTACATATCAGGAAATGAAAACTAGAGAAGTAAACTAATTTGCCTAATACATAGCAAAGCTGGGGTTTCAATACAGCTCTATCTGATTTTGGAGGCTGAGTACTTTACTATTATGCTATATGATCAAAGTGAGAGCATACATGTAACAAAACAATGAAATAGAACAAACACAAAAATAACACAAGAATCAAGCAACACACAAGGGGTAAAATATTTGTACCCCAAAACCTAGGTTAAGAGAAAGTGAGGTAATTTGAGCTTTATCAAAGCAAAGAGGTTTCTAGCTATAAAGCCCTTACTGTCGAGTTGAAGAAGGTAGTAGCCCTCAGCTCTAAACACAATTTTCTATGGCTCTCTTAATAAACAATACTGAACAACATGTGTTACTCAGGGGAAATGCCAACCTTCTTTAAACAGCCCATTTGTGCGTTATTTCATTATTGTGTTATATTGTTTCAACTAGGGCTTACTTATTTTTCAGAATAGCTAAAGCTTCCAAAGATCATAGGATATGATCCACATAATGCATAAGAACATGAATGACAAATGACATTTTGGTGACCCCGAAGATGAAAGCAAAGCTTGTTTATTTTTGAAGGTCCACTCAGTCTCCTTTGCCTGCTCATCTTCCTCTAATCTTCATTTAAATTTTGGTGTGGCTCTTATTGCTACTGCTTGGGGCTTGAGGAAATACCATTTTCCTAGGTCATTTCATTCTCCCAGGGTTTCTATCACATATCCCTGGGCTGCCTCACCCCTACCCACAGTGCCACACCTGACCTCCACTGGATTTTTTCTCTGAACTCCAGACCTGTGTGTTAAACTTCCTCTTTAAAATCTCCACTTATATCTCTCAGAAGCATTTCAAAATCAGTATGTTCAAAGCTAAGAGAAAAAATTTCATGCTCCTCCTCCAGATTTCTCCAAGTAAATGGCACTACCTACCATCCATGTGTTTCCTCAATACAAATTCCTGGGAGTACTCCCTGACTTTCCTCTTGCTTTATCTCCTTTGCCCAACACCCAGGCCTGACAACTCTATCCACTAACTCTCTCTCTGTCTGCTTTTCTCCATTTCCATTGCACATTCCAAGCCATTTCACACTGCATAGGCTGTAATGAGTGTCTGTGCTCCCTTGCAATTTTATCCCTGGTATTTCATTGTGGTTTTGATCTGCATTTTCCCAATGACTAATGATGCTGAGCACGATTCATGTGCTCATTAGTCATTTGTGTATTTTCCTTGACAAAATGTCTACCCTTTGTCTATTTTTCAATTGTGTTATTTACCTTTTTATTATTGAGTTGTAAGACATCTTCCTATATTCTGGATGCCATTCCTCATCATATATATGATTTATAAATATTTACTCCCATTTTGTGGGTAGTCTTTTTACTTTTTAAATGGAATCCTTAACAACCTCAAAATGTTAAATTTTGATGAAGTCTAATTTATGTATTTTTTTTATTTGTTGCTTACTCTTTTGGTCATATTTTAGAAACCTTTGCCTAATCCAAGGACCTGAAGATTTATCCCTATGTTTTAAGAATTTTATAGTTTTAGCTCTTATATTTAAATCTTTGATCCATTTTGATTTTTGCCTATAAGGTGAGGAAGGGGGTCCAACATCATTCTTTTGCATGTGGATATCCAGTTGTTCCAGCAGTATTTGTTGAAAAGATTTTCCTCATTGAATTGCCATGGGATTCTTATCAAAAACAAATTAGCTATAAATATAAGGTTTTATTTCTGGACTCTCAATCTATTCTATTGATTGATATGTCTATCCTTATAGCAGTACCATATTGTCTGTTGTGGTTTTTTCTTTTTTTTTTTGAATTTTTTAAAATTTTTAATTACTATGAGTACATAGTATTAACAGTTTTACATATTTATAGACTATATGTGATGTTTTGATACAGGCATACACTGTATGATGACTAAATCAGGGTAACTGGGACATTTATCATCTCATGCATTTATCATTTCTTTGTGTTAGGAGCATTCCAATTCTACTCTTTCAGTTATTTTAAAACATATAGTAAATTATTGTTAACTATATGACCACACTGTCTTTGCAGTAAGTTTTGAAATCAGAAAGTATGATTCCTCCAGTTTGTTATTCTTTTTCAAGATTGTTTTAGCTAGTCTGGGTCCCTTATATTTCCACATGGATTTTAGGATCAGAAAAAAAAAGTTATCTGGGATTTGGATAGAGATTGCATTTAATCTGTTGACAAATTTGGGGAGCATTGTCATCTAAAAAATACTGAGTTTTCCAATCCATAAACATACAATGTTTTTCCATTTATTTAAATCTTCTTTTTGGATTGTTCATTGCAAATGTATGGAAATGCCATTGATTTTTATATCTTGATCTTGTATCCTACAACTTTGCTGAAGGTGCTTATTAGCTCTATAGTTTTTTAGTATAATTCCTTAGGATTTTCTATAAATGAGATTATGTCATCTGCAAATAGAGATAGTTTTACATTTCCCATCTGGATACTATTTATTATTTTTTCTTATCTAATTGCCCTGGCTAGAACCACCAATAAAATGTTGAATAGAAGTGGTGAGAGAAGACATCTTGTTCTGTTATTGATCTTAAAGGGAAAGCACTGATTACTTAACCATTAAGTGTGATTTTTTTTGTTTATTTATTTATTTTTTTGTAGATGCCTTTTATTAGGTTGGGAAAGTTCCTCCTACTTCTACTATGTTGAATGTTTTTATTATGGAAGAGTACTAGATTTTGTCAAATCCTTTTTCTGTAATAATTTTAATGATTATGAGGTGTCTATCCTTTTTTCTATTAATAAGATTTATTATGTTAATTGATTTTCAAATGTTAAACCAACCTTGTATTCTTGGGATAAATCCCACTTGGTCATGGGATATATATATATATATATATAAAATTTTTTTTATATATTGCTGGATTTGGCTTGCTAATATTTTGTTGAGAATTTTTGCATCTATATTCATAAGAGATCTTGGTTTACAATTTTTTCTACTTGTGACATCTTTGTCTGGTTTTGGCATCAGGGCAATACTAACCTTACAGAATGAGTTGGGAAGTGTTCTCTTGTATTTTTTGAAAAAGTTTGTGAAAGGTTGATAATTTTTCTTTGAGTGTTTCGTAGAATTTGTCAGTGAAGCCATCTGGGCCTAGGGGTTTTTTTTTTTTTTTTATGGAGAGTTTTTAAATGACTAATTCGATCTCTCTAGGTGTTATAGTTCCGTTCATATTTTCTATTTCTTCTTGAGGAAGTTTTGGTAGTTAGTATCTTTCTAGGAATTTTTCCATTCCATTTAAGTTATCTGATTTTTTTGACATATAGTTGCTATATCCTGTTCACTTAAAGAATCCTAACACATCAGTTTTTCCACCAAGTATAAAATCATAACCTGTATGAAAAGTATTTAATTTAGGTACTAAACCATACTATTATTTTTGTTAATAATAATAAAGGTTAGTAAATACTGTAAGTTATTATGGTTTTACTCAGTAATTTTAGTCAATTTACAAGGACACGAGAAATAAAAAATAAGTTCTTTGCTCTGTATATAATGGAAAATAAATTTTAAAAAGACTGATTAGTATTTGATTAATTCTTCTATGAAAAGATCATTTCGCTATGCGTCTACTGTGTTAGTTATCGCTATATTTTAAGGCTCAGTTTGGCTGTCTCCGGTTCTTGAAAGCTTTTAGTCCTGATTCTACATCCCTGATTTGAGCTTCGGAACATGTTTTTCTCCAGGTATCTCTATGACTGGATGTCCCTGTGTAAGTTGTAACACAATTTGCTTTGGAAATCCGAGACAGGTAAACTCCCCTACCACCCCTAGGATTTGTTCTGTAAAATTTGAATTCAGTCAAAAGGCCACACTCAAGGATCCAGAAGGCCACATGTGGCCCCAAGGATGCAGGTTCCCCACCCATATAAAGACTTGGATTATTTTTTAAATTATTTAGGATTTGGCAAAACTCAAAGAGAATTTGCCAAGCTTCATCTTCTGTGATTTCAAAATCCAAATGTAAATTAGAGAAATATAATCTGCAAACTTGATTTATTTATGCAACTCGAAAGCTCTTTATATCCATGACCTTTCCGAATCTTTTTGTTAATATTTTAGACTTCCCCATATTTCCTCCATGAGAACAGTGAAAAAATAAGCTTAAAAGTCTTAAGATGTTTGGGGAGTTTATTTTACAGACAGAATGTTGATATTGGGAAAAGTTTTAAACCTTCAAAACATATTTACATCTCCTTTGAAGATGATTTCATGTCACATATATCTTATTTTCCTAAAGGTGATTGTTGAGGTTATATGAATAGTAGTAATATAATGATAATGATAATAATAACAATGACAATGGATTCTGCCTAAAATATCAGCATTTTAAATATTTATTCTTATAAAATATTGATCTCTTTTCTGTCCAAATCGTCTATGACTCTAGATATCTTTGTAAATGCCTTATATAAGGTAGAACTTAGCTAAATAAACAATCACTACAAAGTTTACATATGTGTATATATGTGTGTATGTATAATCACAATTACATATGTATATACATATTTTCCTTGTTAATTTATTTAAGTGATTTTGGTCTCACAGCTCTATCAGTTTCCTTTTGGTTTCTCAAATTTCCCAAACACTTTCCTGCTTCAGTGTCTTTGCACCTGCTACTTCCTGTCCCACAGCTTGTGTGTGTGTGTGTGTGTGTGTGTGTGTGTGTGTGTGTTGTAATCTTTAAGATCTCGGCTCAAATATCATCTCAGAGAAGCTTCCATTGGCCACGCTTGTTATGGACTGAATTGTGTGCCTCCAAAATTCATAGATTGAATCCCTAACCCCCATTATGACTGTGTTTAGAGACAGAGCCTTTAAGGAGGTAACTAAAGTTAAATGATGCCATAAGGGTGGGGTCCTAATCCCACAGGACTGGTGTTTGTATGAGAAGAGGAAGCAATGCCAGGGATGCACTTGCAGAAAAGATCACGAGGAGGGAGGAAAGCCTCTGGAGAAGCCAAATCTGTTGACACCTTGATCTTGGACTTCCAGCCTCCAGAACAGTGAGAAAATAAATTTCTGTTGTTTAAGCCAATAGGTCTATGGTATTTTGTGCTGGTGACCCGAGCAGACTAATACAAATGTTGGTACTGAGAAGTAGGGTGCTTTTGTATCAACTATCTAAACATTTAAAGAGCAGCCAAAAATTTAACTTTTTTATGTGAAATCTTCTGATGTTTTAAAATTGGCAATTAATATAAATTTGTACAAAACACTGCAGGACAAAATCAACAATAAAAACAGCAGTAGAAGGAAAAGTGTGTAAAGGTAGACTGAGGACTTCAGAGAGGTCTGAGGCTAGACCACCCATGGCTCTGCTTTCACTGCGAAGCAGCAGAGGCACCACCCAGGGGAACGGGGGATTTCTTTGCACTGTGTAATCCCTCTCTGTTTTATTCCCCATCCCCTCTTCAACTTCCTTTATCCTTCTTTTCTTCCATCTTGCTTTTGCCCTGCAGCTGCCAGTGTTCCTTATGTGTGCCTCACATACAGAAGTTTCTGAAATATGTGTTGTCTTTGGTCCAAGGAGGTGGGGGATAGGAACAAGGATGATACTCAGGGATAAAGACTCCTTACTTTCAGAATTAAGACGAACATTTAAAAAATTGTAATACATCACACTGAAGGGCCTAGTCTCCATCTTTGAGTATGTATGTACATGTATGTTGGAGATGGAGAACACAAATGTTAGCCAACATTTGTTAAGTGTCTCTCACATGTTAGAAATTTTAGAAAAATAATAGCTAACATTTATTGAGAGTTTGTTCATCATCATGTGGGGACCTCTACACTTAACAGAATCCTAGGGGAGATAGGATAGCTCCCATAATTCCTTTTACAAAGGTCCAGGAATTCAGAAACTAAAAAGCATGAAGCAAGGCCATATGGAATTTACTTGCAAAAATCTGGAGCCTCTATAACTTTCTAATTCTAGTTTTTTGTCTTTGTCACCTCTGTCAGTCTCTTGAAACAAGGAGATCTGTGTCTCTGGAGTCAACAAAAATGAGAGGAAGCTGGGGGGCTTAGTTTCCACTCTCACCCTTGCGGCGTCTCCACACAGGAAGAGGAGTGATGCTTGGGAAGAAGAACCTCGAGAGAGAAAAAGTGAATGAAGGTAGGAGAGAGGAAAAGGGACCATTGAAGGGGTGCTGCTGAAGCCAAGAAGAACAGCCAGGGACCAAGGGTAGAAACCCATGTGTGTTTCCTATTTTGGCAAAAATAAAAATGGTATATTTTAGAAGTTTCAAAGTTGTTCCTTATATTTACTGTTATGTAAATGGATCTTTCTCATTTGACTTCTGCACATTCATATTTGTTCCTAAAATCCTGCTTAATTCCTCCAAAGCCCTTTTAATCCTGAGGTTGGTTCTCCTGGGACCCTCTCTCTTCCTGGAAAAGCCCTTTTCCTTTTTTCTTTTACTTAGACCCAGCGGGAGAGGACAGAAATCCTTCTCTGGTATCAGTGGTAATGACCATGCATCTTCGGGTGCACGAAGCACTGGATCCTTATTCTTCAACCTTCCAGAGGGAAATCCTGACTGTTGTGCCTTTGTAGCCCAGGAACTAGCAAGAAGATGGGCAGGCAGTTAGTGGGACTTAAACATTAATATATAAATAATGAAAGAATGTTTCTTAAGTGTGTCTTTAAGTTTCTCTAAAGGAGACTGTTCTTACACTGAGGCATAAAATGCTGGGCTGAGGATACAAGGGCACCTAAGGCCAACGTGAGGTAATGGGATTTCTGATGAATTGCAAGAAGCAGGCTAAGTAGGAGTTCACTTGGCTTTGAGCTCTCTGTTCTTTTTTCCCTTTCCTCCTTCCCCTTCCTGCCTTGCCACCTTGGATCCTATTTTCACAGGCACTGGGCACATATGAGTGAAGATTGGACCTGACTCTCCAGACTGAAGATGATTGAGGAGTTGGGTGTGAGAACAAAGGAGGAAGGTCCGAAGGAGACAGCACCGCAACTAACCTCAGGGCTACCTACGGCACTGATTCCAGAAAAGGAGGGTTTCTTGCCCTGGCTCTGCTCAGGAAAACAGAGGATGACTAGTGCCATTTATGAGCTATTTAAATGACATTCCAAGAAGTTCTTCAGTGTATTTAGCAAAGAAAGAGAATGGTTTAATAGGCAACAAATAAACAAACAAACCAAAATCAAAAACAAAAAAAACTAAGAAACCAGTTTTCCTCTTATTTGTGATTTTTCTATTTCTGAATGAGTGCTTAAATTTTATCTCAGGTTTAATTTCACCCTATTAGGAAATAACTTTAAGAATTATCATGTTGGTTGAAAACAGAAAACTGTATTATAGGACTTTTATATGGTACCTCATTTATAACATATATTTATGTGTATGTTCTAAACAAAACTTGGAAAGAAGGTAAGAATTGGGATTATATGTAATTACACAAATGTCTGTATGTATACTTATATACTATTTGTAAAAGTACAAATATGGTATATTTCTTACTATAGCTCAAATTCCAAAGTGCAATCCACTTCTTTCTTATGGACCTAGAAGCAGGTTCCCAATAAAATCTACACACTTTTGCTCCAAGAACATTTATTTCTGAGAGAGCAGAGTGTCAATTTCATGTACTGTTGAGTTTCTTTAAAAATCAGGAGCTAATGTTTAATGGCTTATTGTTGAAAGGGTTAATAGGACCTAATCTGCCACCTGATAACTGCTGGTATGAGGGAAATGTGGCCCCAAAACCACTGAGTTGAAAGACAGGTCTGAAACAATTTTAAAATCTGTGAAAGATGTGGACATATATGCTATATACATCTCAATAGCCCAGGAACAATTTTGTGCGGGCAGAAAGCAGGAAGAAAGACAGAAAATTAACCCTAAAGATGTAAGAACACTGCCTTTATCTTACTGGTTAACCTATTCATTTTATATAATTTTGGGAGAATCTGATGATTATTTTCAGTTTTTCAAAGTGTTTTTCTATGTTTCATATTTTTAAAGCAACAGTCATTCAGAACTCATGCATTCTTTAGCCAAAGTGTATCATCAATCTTTCTTTACTATGAGTTAATTTTAATCAAAGATATTTCCCAATTAGTTATCATAAACTTTCAATATTTGTTGATATAAATTTTCCCCCAATCCCTACACCCCAAGACACAGATCTGTAATCTTTGTTGTTTTTCTTTTCTGATTTACAAGCTTGAGCTTCTCTTCATAAATATTTTTATAAAAAAACTTCCCCTAATATCATTGGATTATCTATCAGCAGAGTCTTAATTTACATTCAAACTGGCCCCAATATCAGCCCAGGGTATCTTCTAATTTTCAGCAAAGTGAGATCAATGTCAATCTAAGCCGTTTTGTAAGAGAATCCCATGTATTACTGATCATAATGCTTGCTTAACAATATTTAGTCTTCTAATTTGATTGCTCAATGCTATACATCTAGAACACAGTTTCACTTTTTCTATACAGATGTTCCTGAGATCTCCATTCTCAATTTCTTCCCTAAATTTTTGAAAAAACTATTCAGTAATTAAAAAAATAACTCCATAGGTTCTGTTTTAACTTTTCCATTCTTACTCATTTTTACTTGCCACGAGACAAACCTAACAATGAAAAACAATGTTAGTTAAAAATACTGTCTCTAAAGGCCTGTCAAAGCTTGTATTTAGCATATATTTTTGGGGGTTGTGGGGGTGATGCAGAATAGTCCTTAGGTTTTTCTATTGCTGAAATAACACTGTAAATCTCTTCCTACCCATGCCTTAAATTCCTCAGTATTTCTGGTCTTGCACAACAACATATCTGTGAGCTGATATGTCTTCTTAGAAATAACAGACTTACTTTGGAACATTAGCACTTATGAAATGTTCAACCACTTGTGATCACGCATTAGTGCATTTTCCAAGCTATTCTAGGCATATAGAGCAAATCAAAGAAAGTACTTACCTCTTGAAGGACGTAAGACAATGCACATCACCAATAAAGCAAGCACAGCAGAAGTGGCAACTCCAAATACGATTTTTAGCCATGTCTACACAAAATAAAGAAAGTTAGGCACATGCACATTTCGTACTAAATAGTAGAAATAGCAAGATTTTGTTTACACCTAAATCCTATTTCTCCTTCCCCACAAAGCTTTTGGTTGTCTCTCACTGATCTGGCTATAATTGCTGGAATTCTTCCAGCTCTGCAGGGACAAATGTTTCTATGGTATATTTAGAGCAATTTCCTAATCCCAACCCACTCCAGGAAGTAAATGCTTATATACAAATCCTCACCTTCTAAACAATAGAAAACTCTGACCACATGAAATCCAGCCAACCCTCATTCTTTAGCAGTACCTGAGGCTGCATATACTAACCTTCATTTTTCCATATGTTTTTGAAAGTTAGCTAATTCTGACTTCAGAACGTGGGTCACTGGATCTGTGAAAACCGTTGAAAATAAGCAAGTCTGCCTTCTTAGTTGGAAGCTGAAGCCAGGACAAGGTTTTTTTTCCTTTCCACGGACTTTTGAATACCGTGCCAAATTTCAAAAGATTTCTATAAAATTAGAAACAGATTTTGGGGGCGTTTCTTGGCCCTCAAATGAACTGTGAATGGCTCAAGGGAGGTTTTATAGCCTTCTCATCCTTGTAAATTCTACACCAACATCTGCTTACGTTGACATACAGAGGTTTTTATTTATTTATTTTTTTTTACAAGTTAGGTTCATATTTCATTTTCTTCTAGAAATCACTCCTGGATCTCTTTGGCAAGTCATTGGGTCTTGTATAACCTTCCTATTTGCAACCAAAAGATGAATTTAAAATAATGAAACTTTCAGGTATATACATTATACATATTATCTAATTTTTAACAGAGGAAGAACACTGAAGTCACATAAGATTTTGTGAGAAATACACCATATAACTGCACTTTTTTCTTCCTCTGAGAGATTATGAGGTATTACAGACAGAAATGTTTTTCTTTCAGCACAATTTCTTTGTCCATATAGCACCATATGCACTTTCAGTAAATACAGAAGTTTAAAAATTCAACTGTCTAAACCCACGGCTGCTTTACTTTAAAGAAATAAAATGCCATCTGGTGAAATTTAGTATGGGTTAGGTGTGTATGCACAGGCTAGAAAGATGGAAAGATCAGTAAGAATAATTTACCAGTAGACCTTTGGAAGAATGGAAATGGCTTTGCAAGAGTGATATTTTTGCTTTCCTCTCAGAATATCTTCCGAGAGAGGAGAACATTTAGTAATTATAAAAACTTTAAAATAAATTAAAAAACCATCTGAAAAGAGAAGTGAATCTTATTTACAATTTCATTTTGGCCAAATCTACATAATTCCAAAGCAATCAGTTATCTTGACAGATTAATAAATTGGTTGACTGAATTAACACACACACACACACACACACACACGTACAACAGTTTCTTGGAGTATTCTTGCTGTTTCACTGCAGTTCACTTGGATGGATTCTGTGGTTCTACAAAAATACAGTTGTTAATCTACTGTGTCTTTAATTTTTTCACTAATAGTTTTCTTTTTTGGAAGTTTATAATGTTCTCAACCTGATTAAAACAAATTTCATAGTGACCTTTCATGGATTATACATGAAACGTTATGAGGAAATGTTACGGAAATCTGTTGTTGTTTGCTTTAGTCAACTGATTTGGCTGTCATGGGGTGCTTTCTTCAACAAAGAGCAGGACAGTGGCTTGCGAACTTCCTTTCAGACATTTCTCCAGACATCCCTCCCTGAATTCCAGCCTTATGAAAACTCTGTTGAGGAAAATGAGTCATTAAGCACTTACTGGCAGAGAAATGTATCCATGGCAGCTTCTGGATGAGCACCCCTCCTTTATAGTTGGTAGGGCCACCTCTTTACAAACCGAAGTAATAGTTAGGAATAATATCCAAGGTATGTTATACGCTTGTCGATATCTTCATGTGATTGTAAAATCCTCAAATCCAAGATTAAAGCCCCCAGCCAGGTCCCAAACAAACTGTAGTTCTGTGTGGGTTCTCTCAGATTGATTGCCTTCTTTGGAATATTTATACAGTGTGTACTCAGAAGTTCTGTCCCAGTCTGCCAAAGCCCCAAAGTCCACAGGTATTTTTCAGTGGGTGATTTTCAAGACTTTCTATTCTGGAGAAAAACTGTAATAAATGATTAGGGTATAATTAAAATGCATACTTATTAGCTTTAGCATTAAAAATGCATTGATATGTGACTGAGTATCACTTAGGATTCTATAGCTGAGTGTGGTTGTCCACAAGAGATTCATTGGACAGGCTCTGTGGAGAAATTGGGGTGCTTCAGGAGGGACACCTTTAAGTCAAAACTGTTAGTAAGGAGGAAAAATTATGAGAGTGAAACATATTTATTTAAATTTTGTTTGTTTTTTTCCTTGGAAGGTTGAGTGAGTCAAACTGTAACTTCTGGAAAATTCTTACTGGTTTGAATTGTTTTAAGAAAAATGAGACTGACTACAGAAATAACAATGTCAAGAGTTTTTCCATCTGATTTCATGGTTTAGGGAGGTATTTTTCATGACAGAGTTATGCATGTCCATTCCTTTGGGATAATGTGTATGTTTCCTAATTTTCATCCAAACAAGGACTCTCATAAAATTTGGATATTTTTAAATATTATAACATCTTTACTGGGCTTCTTCTTCTTTTGGAGTCAAAATGAAAATACTTTTGCTAACTTTTTTTAAACATTAAAGAAACTGGTTCCTATTCTTATACAGTTAGTTAACATCTAGTCAACATTTTTTGTTGGGAAAACAAAGATAAATCAGATATAGCCTATTTCTCAAGGAGCTTACAGTCTTGTACAAGTATGGCAGGTAAGTTCTTACATATTTGCTTCTTTTTGCTTCCTGAACCTCTAGCTGAGGATGAGCCTGAAGCTGGGTTTGTGTTTAGTAGAAAGAGTGCCCTCATTGGTTGGTGATTTCTGCACGGACCTGGGAGGAGGGCCAGGAAGGACACATATCACATGTCTGTAACCCTTAATTCAAGTGTAAACTTTGTCAGGATGGAAACTTTTCTCAGAAAACAGTTGTTTTAAAATGCCGCAAAACCAGAAAGGATGGCTTTGGCATGTAAAAATTTAAGACCAAGAATTAGGACAGGAGACGCTGATTAGCTGAGCTCATTCAGGGAGGGACTCCATAAGGCTTGTTCTGGTAAGTCCCACTGAGTAAGTGAGCTATTAACATAAACCCTTAGGCTATTAGGAGAGCTTACTAGAACTATTTAGTAATAGCCAATGTATATCTGCAAAAAATGATTTTGATGTATGTTTTCCCAGAAACACAGTCAGCTATATATTTCTAGAATGTGAAGGTAAGGCCATGCTGAGAGCATAAATAAGGGTGAGAGATAAAGAAAGAGGGATGCATTTATTAACCAAAAGCTATGACAACTTATTTAAGGACAAGTTATAAGTAAGCAATATGAGGGCACGAGTGAAGCCAACGTAAGCCTTGATTTTATACTCTTTAAAATATGAATTTGCTCCTAAAAAGTTTAAAAGTTCCTAAAAGCCTGCCCATTTGATTCCTCAGATTCAATAAACATTTCTTGTTCGTTGTTACATATGAAGTGCTTTAATACATTTAATCCATACAAAAACTCCTGATATTGATTAGGAAACAGAGCCCAGAAAAATGAGATAACTTGCCCAATATTCTAACAGGACCCAGTGTTACTATATTGCACTGTTTCTTTGTGATACTTCCTGAAGTTGATTTCAAAGTAATCAATACATTTTTTTAAAAAATTTAATTGACATCTCACTGATTTTCTATTGGAAGACACCTTCAGGGTATGGTAGCAAAATCATTAGATCTAAAATATGCATGTTCTTACATCCTCAGAGTACGTTGTTATACATATGTCAAAAGAACACAATCTCACTCTGTAAGGACTATATCCAAAATATAAATTTGTAAAAATTTTGTTAGATTTGGGGTCCAGGAATCAGAGAAATGTTTACATAGTGCCTGGGGTTAAAAGATCTTCCTCCAGGGACTTGTTTAAATTAAAGTATTCATCAAAATCCCCAGCATCAAAGAGACTTTTGTGATCCAAACTAGAAAGAGTCCTGAGGTCTTCAAAGCTCATAATGACTGTCCCATAGTTACAGATCTGGAAGAAGAGACATAACATAGCATCAATGAGGAATGATACAGCTTAAACTACAATTTGAATATGATTTAATTTCTAAAACCACAATTGTTGCATAAGGAAGAATATAAAGCAACATGCCTCCCAGTTTGTAATTGGTACCCACTACCTTCATAAATGTCATAATTAGATGTCAGTGGTTCATCATCTTATCGTAATTAGGGCAAATTCTCCTTGGAAGTAGTGTTAACTACCAAGGTTGGATTAGAAAAGAGAACAGAGAAACAACCCATTTCTTTCTTTTTTTTTTTTTAATTTTGAGGTTTTATTTTTTTAAATTTTTTTTTAATTTCAGAATTTTACAGGGGTGCATATGTTTTGGTTACATGATTTTCTTTTGTACAGTTTGAGTCCAAGTTATAAGTGTGCTCTTCAGTCAGTTAGTGTGCATTGTACTCATTAGGTGTGAATTGGCCTATTCCCTCCTCCCCACTCCCACCTACTGGATTTCCCTTGAAATTTGCTTCCATATGTGCACATAGGTGTTGATTGATTAGTTCCCATTTAGTATTGAGTAATATGGTGTACACTGTTGGTGGAACTGCAAAATAGTGCAACCTCCATGGAAAGCAGTATGGCGATAGCTCAAAGAACTCAATGTAGACCTACCATTTGAACTAGCAATCCCACTGCTGGGTATGTATCCTCCCAAAAAAGAGGTCATTTTATAAAAAGAGACACCTATACCCTAATGTTTA
>CAUYSK010126841.1:0-12608 GCA_963575035.1 Avahi laniger
CTGGGACTACAGGCATGAGCCACCATGCCCGGCTAATTTTTTCTATATATATTTTTAGCTGTCCAATTAATTTCTTTCTATTTTTGGTAGAGACGGGGTCTCGCTCTTGCTCAGGCTGGTCTCGAACTCCTGAGCTCAAACAATCCGCTCGCCCCGGCCTCCCAGAGAGCTAGGATTACAGGCGTGAGCCACCGCGCCCGGCTAGTTCCAGTTCTTGTCTCTTAACTATGCGATGGGGCAATGTCTCTGGACTGGCTTCCTTATCACTCTATCTTTAAAAAAATGCTTCATGTGGCTTATCTTCAGGTTGCCGTAAAGGATCCGATTTCTTTTGCTCCAGATAAAAGTATTTATCTCCCCAGTACCTTGTTCCATGCATATTGAGAAGTTTCTCTCCTAGAACTGTCAACTGCCTATACAACATTTTAGAACCACGTCCTTTCTATTTGCTTTTTGCATTAAAGCCATCTCACCCTTCATTTCACATATAATACTTGTTATCACATTCTCAAATGCCTACCTTTTCTCAATAATGCCATTCTCACTAAAAAATAACATCCATATAGGGGAGATATGTCTTGGTTGGAAAATGCGATTATAGAGTCCTAAGAAAGATTTTACCCAGTTTAAGCCAATAAGTTATCTTTTAGTTAACTATCAGTGTTGACAGAGTTTGGATAGAATAAATAGTTTCCCTTGGGCCTACATACCTGTGGTTAAGCTGTTTTGAGGTTATGAACTTGCAGTCCTGGGGTCTACCCCTGAATCTCTGATAACACGCCAAGATAGGTATCCAATGAGACCTAGGTACTGAGCTTCCTCCTGCACTTACTAAACTCCCTGTCTTTAGGAATTTTAAAGGAGGTATTCAGAAATTTTCTTAATTATGGAATGTAATAATTCAAAAGATATGTGGGTCTTCCGAAATAAAATAAATCTCATGTCCAAAATGGTTGGAATTACTAACCTAGAATAAATATTGTCTTGGGGCTTTTAGAAGTTCTGCAGTTGCCATCCTTTGTAGCCACACCTAGAGTTCTAAAACCCTCCTCTCTCATTCTCATGGCATTGTGAAGGCAGCACAGGGGTCAATGCCATGGGTAGGAAGCTCTAGTTTAGAGACATAAACCTCACAGATAGAGATGCCAAGCCCAGACACAGCTGTCCATCTCCATCCTGCCGCAGGGGTTCTTTATGCTACTCTCATGTTGAGGAAGTCAGAACTGCACCTTAGTCTTGGTTCATTTAATCCTGCTATAAAGGAATATCTAAGTTAATTTATAAAGAAAAAAGGTTTATTTGGCTCACAGTTCTGCTGGCTGGAAGATTGGGCATCTGGTGAAAGCCTCAGGCTGCTTCCACCCATGGTGGAGGGCAAAGGGGAGCTGACGTGTGCAGTGGTCACATGGCAAGAGAGGAAGCAAGAGGGAGCGACAAGGGAGGTGCCAGGCGCTTTTTAATAACCAGCTCTTGTGGGAACTAACAGAGAACTCACTCGTTCCCCTCCTTAGGGAGAGCGTTAATCCATTCATGAGGATCCGCTCCTATGACCCAAATGCTTCCCATTGGGCCCCCCCTCTAATATTGAGATCAAATTTCAACATGAGGCTTGAGGGAGCAACCATTCACACTACAGCACCCTTCCTTGGTGCTTGACTCCTGTAACTACCTTCTAGCCAGTCTCCAAGCATTTAAGGGCAGGAGACTGGAGTTCTAGGAAATGTTTGACTTTTTAGCCTTTTGACCTTGGAAAAGTCACTCAAAGACATAGTTTTCACATGTGTAAAATAACTCCCACCTCACAGGACTATGGGGTGAAACAAAGCTATGAAATAGTACTTTGAAAGCTGGAAGCGCTAGATCTGTGCGTCTCAGCCTCTTTGTGTTCTCTGTAATCTTTCAAAGATGAGCATTTGAGGGGGAATGCTTGAGGCCATTGAAGGTGGATCCCCTTTAAAACAAAAGCCACATTTGGAACATCACAAATCAGTCTTTTCTGTAAATCACAGACCTGTCTTCTTCTTTCAGCCCGAGTAACTTTTGAAGGGAAAAGGACAAAAGAATTAACAGTCATGGCTGGAGGAAGGAACAGGAGCGGCTCTCAGAGCTGCTCTGTAGCTTGTCTGCATATGGTGTTGGTGACTCGGCAATTATTTGGTTAATTTGATGGTTGTAGACAGACATAAAGTAATTACAAGGGGAAACATTAGCTTTAAGACATGATTTGCCTTGATTGGTGGTCTAGAATGATCTAATTATTGAACTAACCAGCAAATCTTCATTTCACTTGAGGCTATATAGAGTTATAGTTGGTTTTATGTCACTGAGAGCAATGTTTAGAAACATATAGTGTATTTCTGGTTTAGTGTTAGAGAAGATTTTTTTTTTTAACGGGTTCTATTTAGAGAGAACACTACATCAAATTCCTAGGCCCTTGTCGTATTTCCATCTGAGGATGTATACTCTTGTGTTGC
The DNA here is from genome assembly GCA_963575035.1 of Avahi laniger. NCBI lineage: Eukaryota > Metazoa > Chordata > Mammalia > Primates > Indriidae > Avahi > Avahi laniger. The sequence goes on from CAUYSK010126841.1 coordinate 2,475, forward strand.
CCATGCATTTAGTTATGGATTATTTAACACTACCACATAGTCCAAACTCTCCCTTCCCTTCATTTCATTAGTGATGGAGGAAGATTATGGGTTACAATCACGGTCTTTATAAAAAAGAAAAAGGAAATGGTTGATCTCTCTCTTATTTATTCATCTCTCTGACTTCCTAAATTTCCCCAATCATTTTATGGGATGTGTGCCCACCAGGGTGGCTAGCATTCTATTGATGTGGGAGTCCATTTCGTGCTCACTGGGCCTTCTAACTGGAGTGCTACATTACTTTGTTTAAATTAAACCTTTTAGAGCAGCACCTAGAGGTTGGAGTAGCAGTACTTATGGGCCTGACTTACATTCAACTGAGATTCGCTGCAGCTACATGTCCTCTGACGTTAAAATGGCAGCCTATTATTCTACGGGTCAGAGGAAGCACAGTGGAAGGCAGAGACATAAAGTGACTCTGCAGTGTGTTGTTCTCAAGGCAAAAGGGTTTTGAATCTAACAGCACAACGAAAGAGTGGAGAGAAAGTGCTTTCTGTCACCCTGGAGAAAAAACTTCTCCCTTTGCCAAAACTCCTCTCTACTTGGAAAGAATGAAGAGCTTTTACAAGGTTGAAAAAAAGAGCAAGGAAATATGGTTCTCCTTTCCCATGTCCGGACCTGCTATTTCTTGGTGGGCACAGAAGGGCACTTGTGCATGTTCTGTCAATTATAAGAAAGAAGCATTTACCAGCAAAAGTGTGGCGTGCTTGGAAAAGGCATATAGCCTTCCTTTCCCTCCAAACATAAAGTGACAGTTTGGTAGAGGGGGAATTTGTTCATTTTGACAGGAAATAGTAGCAGTGTTCTAATTTCCATTGTATTCTTGTTTTAAATTATCCTCCCTGAATAATAAAAGCCTTCCTAGTATAATGAGTACTGAGTAAATTCAGCATTAGAAGGACTGTAGATTTCAGATTGTGGGGGTGATCTGGGATTGAAATTCAAATTCAGGTCATTAGAGAAGAGACCAATAATATGGTTCACATGAATCAGCCTGGTTTTTTGTAGCACAGTGGTTCTCAAAACTTACAGATGCCAGAATCGCCTGGATGGCTGGTTAAAACACCAGGGAAAGGGGGATATTAGTGTTTACTTCACAGATCAGTGGTTCCCAAACTTTGGTGTACCTTGGAAACACCCGGAGGGCGTGTTAACCCACGGGTTGCCGAGGCCCACTCTCCAGGATTTGTGTTTCAGTAGAGCCTGAGAATGTGCATTTCTAACAAATTCTCAGGTGAGGCTGATGCTGCTGGCTTGGGAACCACTGCTTGAGAAACACTGGTAGGGCAGGGCTAGTTAAAATGCCTAAAACCCTGCCTGACCTGTATCAAATCTGATACAAAGTAAAAAGTGGAGTTTTGGGCCAAATGCCTGCCTTCTCTCTTAACGAGAAGACTGGTATGTGTTGGTCAAGCTGATGGGCTAGGTTCACATCTGGATTCCAGCTGTTAAAGATGATGTCAGAGGAGAGATTCTTTTATACACTCTGGGGAAGAGACATGAAGGAAAAACACACAGAGGTTTTGAGAATGGTAAAGATATAAATTGGCACAATAGCTTCATACAGACCCTGTGCAACAGAATAATTTTTCTTCCCCCAATTTTCCCTTCTAAATTCTGAATTATTTGAATCTACAAATAATTTATTTATAAAAAGCATTGGATTTGAGAATTCATTATAATCTGTGCTGCTCCTAGGATAAACCTGGGGTCTTTCATTCCTAAAATGCCTCTTTAATTAGTAGAAAACCGCTCTGCACCAGGTCTCAAGAATTTTGAGATTTTTCCCTCTGGCTCACTGTAACATAGGTAGGCTGGGAACATGCTCAGAATCCAGCCTTATTCAAACGCAAACCATGGGGGTATCAGAGGACGATAGGGATGGAAGAGAACTCAGAGGCCATCTCTCTCAATCTGCTCTTTCTGCAGATAAGCGGACCCAGCCCAGAGCACTGGAAGGAGGCGACTCGGTGGCAAAGTGCACGGTTCTGATGTGGCCGACTACCGAGGGCCCGGGCGGGAGAGCTGCAGTGTGAAGAGTCCACGGGGCCTGTCGCCTTGCCTGTGTCGGCGCCACGTTCGGCACGTGGCCATGCCCATGCAACTCGGTTCTGATTAGATGAGGGCACCCCGGGTCGCGCGGCGAGAACGTGAAGCATCATCCTTTGGGTTTCATGAGCCTGTAGTCCCGCCGGGAGGCCAGCCAACTTGCTGTCTGCTGTAGAGTGTGGGCGAGGAAGTGGGAGGAAAGAACTGGGTGATGAGAGAGTAGGAGGACAAAGAGGAACCGCGAGGAGTGGAAAACTCACCGAAGCGGGGAGAGGAAAAGGCGAGTGAGCCCCAACTTAAAATACACAACTTAACAGACCCTGCCACCTACAGGGCGCAGCCTCCCAGGGACTCTTCCTGTGTTGTCACTTAATCCTCACAGTCCTGTGCTGGCTCTGGGCCTGTTGGAGCTCATATGTAGCTCCTGCTCTGTGCCACGGGGGGCCACCCCGCAGGGCACATTTCCCAGGCAGCATGTGCACGGTGTGTCCAGTGGCAGGACTGCAAAGCCGGCGGGAGGGAGACGTCAGAGAATCCCACTGCCCCTGCCCAGGCGGCTGTTCTGGCACAGAGACCCAGCTTCCTCGGGTGGCACTGGACTCCCACGATGCCATCTCCTCTTTGTCTTCCACCCCAGGGCCGCTAGTGGCTCCTCCCATCTCAGCTCCTTCTTCATCTGTGGAAATACTTCCCGGCATTAAGCTCTTTCTATTATAAGTACTTAAAAGTAGTTCTGGTTTAGATCCTGACTGATACAAGTTGGATTATTATTTTTAGTGAATCTATGAATAAACTGAGGATTATATAGCTTAAGTAACTTGTCTGAGACTACCATGACGAGCAAATGGTGAAGTCAGCTTTCAAAATATGAGAGTGCAGAGTTCATACTCTTAACACAATAGTATGTGGCCTCTCAGAATGAGTTTGCGGGAATCAAGAAAAAGGAAGAAAAGAAATATCCTCGTGTATGAAACAGTGGTAATAAAAACAGTGCTGCGAAATGTTACTTTGACCTCAAGAAATCAGGCGATCTCTGTGGTAGGGTAAGTGCATGTGTGTGTGCCTGGTGTTCCGTGGTCCTAAATCTTGGGGAATTAATTCAGCTCAGGCATTGGTGCTAGTCATTTATTATTCCTCATTTTCTTGGTTAATCACAAGGGGTTACTTATTTCCACTCATCTAACTGTAGTTTGTGAAAATGTGGCCTGAGCCTTGCTTTGGAACTCAGGTTGCTATGGAAACCTTTGACTGGAGGTGGATGGATCACGAAGGTTTATTGATGAGAATTTTCCCTGTTCTACCTCTGGGCTCAGTCTGTGTGAGATTCCAAGAAAGGCTCATTAGTTTTTGTATTAGTCAGGGTTCTCCAGAGAGACAGAGCCAATAGGATACACAAACACACACACACACACACACACACACACACACACAATTTATGTATATATATAAAAGGAATTGGCTCCTGAGATTATGGAGGCTGACAAGCCCCCAGATGTGGGTTGGTAAGGTGGAGACCCAGGACAGCTGATGGTGTAGTTCCAGTCAGAATGCTGGCAGTCTTGAGTCCCAGGAAGAGGCGATGTTTCAGTTTGAGCCTGAAGGTGGGAAAGAATTGATGTCCCAGCTCAAGGCATTCAGGCAGGAGTTCCTTTTTACTCTTGGGTGGATCAGCCTTTTTGGTCTATTCAGACCTTCAACTGATTGCATGAGATCCCCTCATGTTAGGGAGGGCAATCCACTTTCCTCAGTCTACCCACCTGTCTTAGTTCATCTGTGTCACTATAAAGGAATACCTGAGTCTGGGTAATTTGTAAAGGAAAAAGCTAATTTATAAAGGAAAAAGGTTTATTTGGCTCATAGTTCTGCTGGCTGGAAGACTGAGCATCTGGTGACAGCCTCAGGCTACTTGCACTCATGGTGACAGGGAAAGGGGAGCCAGTGTGTGCAGAGGTCACATGGCGAGAGAGGAGCCAAGAGAGCACGAGACGGGAGGTGCCAGGCTCTTTTTAACAACCAGCTCTTGAGGGACCTAATGGAGTGAAAACTCACTCATTACCTTGAGGACAGCACCAAGCCATTCATGAGAGATCTGCCCCCATGACCCAAACACCTCCCATTATGCCCCACCTCAACCTTGGGGAGCTAATTTCAACATGAGTTTTGGAGGGTCAAATATCCAAACTATAGCACCATTCCAATGTTAATCTCATCTGGGAAAACCCTCACAAACACATCCAGAATAACACTTGACCAAATGTCGGGCACCCTGAGGTCCAGACAAGTTGACACATTAAATTAACCATCACAGTTTTTATTACTGAAAGCTAACTTTTCAGCCTGATCATTTTGTGACAAAAGCTGTCTCTTTTCAATCGGCCCTATAGAACTCTGCTCTTCAGGCCTCAGGGGAGAGTGTATCCGTGAATTGACTGCTGTCTGGATCCTTCCTTAGAGATCTGTCTTGAATGAACAGCTGTGGGAGGGTCACCTAATATTTGAGAGATAAAAGGCATTGGTTCTCAAAGTGTGGTCCTCTGAGCAGCAATATCATTATCAGCTAGGGCATTGTTAGCAATGCACATTCTTGAGCCCACTCCAAAACCTACTGAATCAGAAACTCTGGAGAGGGGACTCAGACCTCTGTGTTTTAACAAGCCCTCCCAATTGATTCTGATGTATGCCCAAATTTGAAAACCAGTGGGCTAGGCAATGGCAGTGTTTCTCAAACTGGAATCCATGGAACTTCTATGGGTCAACAAATGTATTCTCAGACATGAGATTTTGCTTAGAGAATAAAAAATGAAAAAAATTTTTAAAAAATTTTCTTTTTTGTAGATGAAGTCTCTCAATGTTGTCCAGGGTGGACTCGAACTCCTGGGCTCAAGTGATCCTCCTACCTCAATGTCCTGAGTAGCTGGGACTACAGACATGTCCTGCCATGCCCAGCTAAAAATGAAATGTTTTATTTTGACAAAAATCCAAAAAAGCTAATATGAATATATCCTGGATAATATAAATAATCAATTTATAAACAAATACTGCCACTTTGCTTCTTTGTCCTGTGTGTGTGTGTGTGTGTGTGTGTGTGTGCAGGTGTGTTTTGAAATGGGATTTTGTTCTGTTGCCCAGGCTGGAGTGCAGTGGCACAATGATAGTTCACTACAGCGTCAAACTTCTGGGTTCAAGAGATTCTCCTGCCTCAGCCTCCCAAGTAGTTAGGACTACAAGTGCATGCCACCACACTGGGCAAATTTTTAAAATTTTTTGTAGAGACAGAGTCTCTCTGTGTTGCCCAGGCTGGTCTCACATTCCTGGCCTCAAGCAATCCTCCTGCCTTGGTCTCCCAAAGTGCTGGGATTACAGGTGTGAACCACCATGCCTGGTGATGTTAGTATAGAGTGGAAATACTTTGCTACAGGTAAAGGAAATGCTTCTGTGCCACGTGAAGACTGGATAAATAATATTGCAGGTGTTTGAATCTAGAAAAGTGATGGAGAACTGAGGCATCACCTAGTTTGACACCATATTCATGTCAGACATGAGGGACCTGGGACATAGCTGCCAATGCCTTTTCAAGTGTGCTTCAGTTTCAGTAAATAACGTAATTTCCCATACTGATTTAATTTTGGTAAATTGATTTTTATTGATTTTGTAGTTTTTAATATGTTTAATTTGTAAGCTTATTTTAACTTTTTTGTTGCATATTATATATATTCTGATACATATATATATCTCCAAGGATCTTAAAATGAAATTTATATTTGCATATATGTAAGTAGTATAATAATGAAAATAATTTGAATTAACTTTGGGATCTACACAAATTTGTTCCTTTTAAAAGAAATTTGTATTTTTGTATCAGCAAGGATAGGATAACTTGTGTAGCAATATAAAAGAAAAATCTTGGTTACTTAACAGAAATTGAAGGAATTTTGCTAATGAGATCACTCAGGGACCCGAGATGACTGAGGCTACATTTTGACTTGAGTGTTCTTTTAGAAAATATTTTATTGAGATATAATTCGCACACCATGACAATATGCCATTTTATAATTTGGTGGTGTTTAATATATTCACAGTTATACAATCTAATTTCTCACCACTATCTAATTCCAGAATATTTTTATCACCCCCAAAAGAAACCCCGTAGCCATTAGCAGTTATTTCCCATTTTCCCCACTCCCTCACCCCTAGCAACCACTAATCTGCTGTCTCTATGGATTTACCTATTCTGGATATTTCACATAAATGAAATCATACAACACATGGCCTCTTGGTTTTGGCTTCTTTCACTGAGCACAATGTTTTCAATGCCTACGTATGTCGTAGCATTGACCAGAACTTTATCCCATTTTTATTGCTGAGGAATGCTACATTATATGGATATACCACATTTTGTTTATCCATTTATCAACTGATGTTCATTGGGTTGTTTCCACCTTTTGGTTATTGTGAATAGTGCTGCTATGAATGTTAACATATTAAGTTTTGTGTGAACTTAGAGGTTTTTAATTCTCTTGAGTATATACCTAGGAGTAAAATTGCTGAGTCATCAGATAACTCTGTTCAACTTTTTGAGGAGCTGCCCAGCTGTTTTCCACAGCAGCTGCACCATTTTACATTCCCATCGGCAATGCGCAAAGGTTCCAGTTCCTCTGCATACTCTCCAATACTTGTTATTGTCCTTTTTTTTAAAAAAAGTATAGCCATCCTAGTGGGTGTGAAGTTTTGATTTGCATTTCTCTGATGACTAATGATGTTGAGCATCTTTTCATGTGCTTATTGGCCATTTGTATATCTTCTTTGGAGAAATGTCTATTCAAATCCTCTTGTTTATTTTTTAATTGGGTATTTGTCTTTTTATTGAGTTGAACTGTAAGAAGTTTTTTTTTTTTTCCATGTATACTCTGGATGCTAGATCCTCATTAGATGTGTAATTTGAAAGCATTTTCTTCCAATCTGTGGGCTGCCTTTTCACTTTGTTGGTAGTGTGCTTCAATGCACAAAAATTTTTAATTTTTATCAGGTCCAGTTTATTTATTTTTAATTTGGTCGTTTATGCTTTAGATGTCATAGCTAGGAAACTAGTTGAGCATCTTTGATAAATGTTACGGCAAAATGTACTCTGGCTTTAAAGTTTTCACCTGGAAGTTGCAGTTATTACTGATGCTTACCTTTTATTGGCCACAAAATGCCACATGGCTTCACCTAATTTAAGGGGGCAGATAAGTGCGAATCTTGACATGTCTGGAAATGGGGAAAACCAGAAATATTTGGTAAATTGCTCTGATGACCACCAGTGTTTAACTCACATTTGGGAAACACCAAACTTGGAATCAACAAAAAACAACATATTTGGTTTATGTTAGAATCAAAAGATCTTGTCTTCACTGAAATACAACCAGATCTTACGTTCTTGCCTTTTCTCAAGGGCCTGTAGGAGAAATGGTCATATGAAAAATTTTACATCTTCAGCAAGTTTGGGCCAAAATATACTGTTTATTATATTACTTGGTGCCTCTTACATAAGGAAATGCATGTTAATTCTTTTTAGAATTCAGCAACAGGAAGACATTTATTTCTAGATAAAATTATGTGCTTCCCTTTTATTTTAGAATGGGAAATATGTTTCTATTTTTAGTTTTGTTGCTAGGAAGCTCAGAGCTGAAATTAATGACCATTTCATATTTTCTCAGTATAGATAACACTCTCTTCTCAAATAATAAGATCTTTTTTTCTTAAATGTTTAACTGTCTTGTGCCATGCTTTTATTCTGAACTACCTCATTTTTTGCCATGCAGTTAATAGATAAATCATAAATAAATTATAGATTTTATCTTTTATGAATACGGTACTTGGGGAAATATGTTTAATTTTCAAATTTTAAAGATCATTCTATGTTCATGTGTCAAAACTACAAATAATAAATTTATGACATAAAATTGGTGTAACGTGGGTAAGGGTTTGAGAAAATGATGAAGGCTCCTTTTAGAGTAGATACTTTGTTAATTGCATGATGCTCTCAATTTATGCTTTTGTGTGTATGGGGTACTTTGGTAATTATATCATAAGCCTGAAAAATGTACATGCTGTTAGTCTCAAAATTGAACTTCTGGGTATTTATGCTAAGAAAATAATTTGGGATATGGGCAAAGATTAAAGATTAATAGTAATAGTGTAGCTAATGCTTTTTAAGCTCCTCAGTGATGCTTTATATGTATTGTCTCATTCTAGAGGTAGGCATCACTGTTACCCCATATAACAGATGAGCAAGCCAAGGCTCAAAGAGGTTAAACACATCTCTTAGTTTTAGTGCTGACAGTCCTGTGTCCCAGGAAGTCCCTTAATCCTGAGCAAACGAGTTGGCTGGTCATCCTGTTCCTGTTCTGGTGGGCACTGTCATCTCAGGCTGTCTCTGAGCCAAAGCAGTGCCATTCTCTGCAGGTGAGCTCTGCTCTTCATAACCACCTATCCCTGCATGGGGAGGAAGGGGTGAAGCAAACCACATCAGTGTTTGCTCCAGGGCTAAAGTACTAATGAGAACTATTTTTTTTTTTCATCTGTCTTTGTTTGGAGAAAAGAGAACAGTCCTAAGCCCTGCAGTATCAGGATACTCCCTTTTATTTTGCTCTGAGCTGTCCTAGTGGCCTTGAACATGCTCAATTTTCTAATGTATAGGAGAGCTATGGGTATTCTTGCTGAGCAGTACATTTCTTTAATATTCCTGAATCATAATGTATTTCTCAGAATATGGTAGAGGCCTGCCAGACAGTCTTTCAATGTGACCCTAGGTAGGATTTTGTGAAAAGTTGGCCTGGATATTGCTTAGTTAACTTTAGAAGTGGAATCCATCAAAACAATCTATTTCTTCCTATCTCTCTTTCTAACTTGCTGTTTGATCTTGTCATACGCGGCTAAGTCTTGGCATCTGTTTCAAACTACACATCATCCTTTTTACATGGTCTGACTGACATAACAAACTTTCATCTGAAATATACACAACATATCAAACCCTATTGGTTTCACATAATATTTGTGGTGTAACAGCATTGTACATACACAACTCATTTTCTTAGTGCATCAAAAATTTCTCCATTCATTTGCACAAATGCCATCTTTACCCATCAGTTCCCACTAAGTAATGGTACAGAGCTGATCCAAATCAGTTAAAAGTGTCTTTGATCTATTAGAAAAGTGATAAGAAATAAGCTCCACTTCCTAGCTACAGTAAGATCTAGTTTGTCACATAGAACTAAAGATTCAAGGCCAAGGATTGTGTTAGGGATGGCAGGGCTGTATGTTCTCTTTACAAAAATGGACACTGGACATCACTGTACACCAGAACTGGGCAAAATATCTGCCCTCCTTTTCTGCTCTAGCTACTCAGGAAAAACTGATTTCATCAGGCAAATTTTCCCCAGACCCCTTACTCACTTTAGATAGCCTTGGTACATTAGGAAATTTTTCCATTTACAGGAGACTAAATAGCTGTTTTTTCTCCCAAACTTGTAACGTTTCCTTCAAAACGTGAATGCAAGATAACCAGCGCCTGCCCCCTATTTGCTGAGCTAACACGTTGGTCAGTATGGACCAATGACTTTTATCCTTTCCTGTAAACACCTGGCTGATTACAGACAAATAGGAAGAAAAATTGGGTAAAGAGAACCAGCTTTTCATCAAGTTCTGGTGGGGGCCACCCTCACCTCTCCAATTATGAAGACATATTTTCCTCCCAGGAAGGTTTGAGGGCAGAGGAAGGAGCCAGTATCCTTGGCTTCCCTTTTAGGAACCTCAGAACCGTTGGCTACCTGGAACCTATCTTTCCTGTGGCCTTAAGAAACATTTCTGTTCCATTTCTTTGTTTTTTTTGAGACAGAGTCTCACTGTGTTGCTTGGGCTAGAGTGAGTGCCGTGGCATCATCCTTGCTCACAGCAACCTCAAACTCCTGGGCTCAAGCGATCCTCCTGCCTCAGTCTCCTGAGTAGCTGGGACTACAGGCATGTGCCACCATGCCCGGCTAGTTTTTTCTATATATTTTTAGTTGT
>CAUYSK010126851.1:0-39253 GCA_963575035.1 Avahi laniger
TTTCCTTTTGGGGCCCTACAGTGGACTGAGGGGTACTCAGACTGTGAGCTCCCTACCCACCAACCATCCCAGGTGCTGCTTGCCTGGTGACTCCAGCAGAGCAGGGCAAATCCTGAGGCGGAGAGACATTGATCCAACTTGGGTACCCCGTGGATGACTTGAGACCAGTATTTTTCTCCCTTGCAGGGTCAAGGATTAATCTCGGGGGCCCAGGGGACAGGGCTGTAGGCTAGATCCCATACACCCTGGTTCTCCATCACATTGCCTGGAGGCACAGAAGGGATGTTTGTGAACTAGTCCACTGAGGTATGTGAGTCTTCAGGGGCAGATCAGATTGGGTCCTAGCTGCAGTGTGCTCCAGGGGCAGCCCTCCTCCCATGGAGGACCTTGCTCCCAGCTCAGGCCATGACCCTGGGCAGAAAACCTCCTGGCTTGCATCACAGTCAGGGGAGATCTGCTGACTTGAGTTCTCGCCTACTAGCTGAGGCCTGGAAGAAACTGAGGAATAGGAGAAGATGGAAAGGAGTGGGGCTTGCTCCAGACTGCAGGTTTCAGATAGCTGCACCTCCACATGCAGATTTCGTGGCTGAATGGGGCCATTTCAGCCCCTCCCTGGCATCTTTGCCCAGAAGTAGAGAACAGACCTTTGATCCCTGCTAACAGCATTTGTTTAGCTTGAGAGCAAGCTCACCCAACCCAGCTCCACCCAGCCTCAATCCCCCTGCTGCCCCTTCTGAGGTGAAGAACAAGGACACACCTAGAAGTCCCAGGGCCCCATTCACCATCTGAGGCAATAGAGTGCCTCTCCAGAGGAACAAGGACTGGTTACAGGACCCAAAAACAATAATGTGGCTTGCCCCGCCCAGTAAGTGCTATCTACTGACAGGGAGGTCAATTTGCATGCACTTTTACTGCATTTACTGACTCATGATACAGGGTGTGGTCAAATCTCACCCACAAGCACCACCTACTGGATCAGAAATTACACAATGGCAATATTAATTTGCATTTCTATCAATTGTAAGTGTTCATTTTTCTCTGAATTCTTGCAGCATTTCTATATTTTATTGTTTTAGTAATAGCCATTCTAACTAGGGTGAGTTGATATCTTGTTGTGGTTTTGATTTCAATTTCCCTAATGATTGATGATGTTGATCATTTTTCATACACCTCTTGGCCATTAGTTTGTCTTTGTTTGAGAAATGTCTATTCAGATCCTTTGCCCACATTTTAATGGAATTATTCAATTTTTTGCCATTGAGTTGTTTGAATTCCTTGTATATCCTGGATATTAGCCCTGTGTCTGATAAACAGTCCACAAATATTTTCTCCCACTCTACAACTTATCTCTTTACTCTGTTGATTATTTCCTTTGTTGTGCAGAAGCTTTTTAGTTTCATATAGTCTCATTACCTTAAAGAGATTATTATTAGCAATCACCAAATCTTTATTACATTTTCCAGTAGTATACAAAACAGTAAAATGCAGGTATCATCCTAAAATCAAAAACTTATGTGCATTTTTAGACATTACATTTGGAGTAGAGAGTTTGTCTGGATGAGCAAAGGAACAATTCAGGACCAGATTTAGAATCATGAGAATAAGTGTCTCTGAGGTGATGCCAAGGGACTCTGGTGATTGCAGCTATTCATTCAGAGAGCAGAATAACTAAGGAATATTTTCACTTGTTTATTGCCATGTTGAATAGCAGAAGAGTGTCCTTTGGAAATCAAGAGATCACTAGAGCATTAGAGCAAAAGTTAGTACAAAGAATGGGAGAGAATGTGCAAATGAAAATAATATTAAGAGATGACCTAAATGCGGGGAGGGGGGAGGGAAGGAATAAAGTCAATATGAGAAGACGGAGACCTATGGGAGTGCATGACTAATAGGTGGTTTAATTTGTTTTCTGGCCATTGATTTTATTCTTTTAATTGTGGATGCTTGATATTTAACTGCATGTGCCAAATCCAAGTTGTGATATTCTATTACAGAATTATATCTTCGATATTAAGACCATTAAATAGTTATCATCACTTTACCTACAAATAAATCATTAGGCACTAGGAATTCTTATTAAATTAGGTCAAGTGGTCAGCAGCTAGCGAAAACACATTTATTTGAAGTTAAATATTGCATGGCACATTACAAATGGCTGATGCTCCATAACTGGCCTATTTATAGTTTATGGCACAAATTTTAAAGTCAAGTAAATGGTGTTTTCAACAGTAGTTCATGTGTTATGACTTGTCAGGGTTGTAAATAATTTGTGGAGCATTTATGCATTTCTAGATTCCATGTACCTCTTGCTTAAAAATCTATTTATTAACCCTTATAAATAATTGATGGTCATATCTTAAAATGAATCATTCCTAAAATTGCTTAACTGTCTGGCATTTTTCTTTAGTAATCTTGTCCCTCATTTTCTTTTCATATCTCAATCAGGTATAAATAGAAGAACCTTGCATGCATTTTTTTCTTCTCATTCCCCAATCTAAATGTCTATGTCATTATTCACCTTTATGGTAGGAAGCTATGAATTCATGTCATCAGTTCTCCTTCTGGCACCTTCAATGAGTAATTGATTTTCTTCACAACCCCCCACCCATCACAACTTTACAGCTAGCATCTCTCTCTCTCTCTCTCTCTCTCTCTCTGTCTTCTTTCTTTTTAAATTTTTTACTTCTTCAATAGTCTGCCCATTATTCTTAATCTCTTAATATCAGGAATCTGAATGGCTAATTCTATCACCTTAATAAGATAGATTTGTATCACAGTAACTCTGAATATGCTGTCAATTATCATGGAAGCCTTATAATAAAGAAGAGAAGTGAAATATAAGAAAGAGGTTAAGGATGGAAAATGAAAGAAAAAAGCAAAATGCCTTGGATCCAGAGAGAAAGGAATGCTTGTACACTGTTGGTGGGACTGCAAGTTTGTAAACCTCTATGGAAAACAGTATGGACATTCCTCAAAGAACTAAAAGTAGACCTACCATTTGATCCAGCAATCCTATTCTTCAATATTTACCCAAAGGAAAAGAAGTAATTTTATCAAAAAGACACCTGCACTTAAATGTGTATTGCAGCATAATTTACAATTGCAAAGATATGGAATCAAGTCAAGTTCCCATCAATTCATGAGTGGATTAACAAAATATGATATATGTATACTATGGAATACTATTCAGCCATGCCTTTTGTAGCAATTTGGATGTAATTGGAGACCATTAATCTAAGGGAAGTATCTAAAAAATGGAAGAGCAAACACCGTATGTACTGGCTATTAAATTGAAATGAACCGATGAGCACACATGTGCACACAGGGAAGTAAAATTCAGGGGAAATCAAGCAGGGGGTGGGGGAAGAGAGGAAGAAAGGATGGGTGAAAACCTATCTAATGGGTACAATGAACACCATAGGGGGGACAGGCATACTATAATCCTGACTCAAGCATAACAAAATCTATCCATGTAACCAAAAAAAATTGTACCCTTGTAATATTTTGAAATAATAATAATTAAAAAAGGAAAATGCATGACAGGGCCTTAGAAAAATTATGAAGGAGATGGTTTGTTTTAGGAATTTGCTTTTGCTTCATTTTGTATTGAAGATCAAGTCCTTTCACCCTTTTTCCATCTAGTAGGAGATCCATTGGTGAAGTTATACATTTATTTTTATTCACTCTTATATTCATATGTTCATTCAACACTATTTATTATTTCATTATTCATCATTAGTTATTTACTCATTTATGTATATGTTGCCTTGTTTGAGAAGAAATGAAGTTTTACAATACGCATGAAATACAAATTTAAATAAAATAAAACAAGTGGATGAGACAATCCGGACCGAAAAAAAAATTCTTGGTGGTGGGGGATAATATGAAGCTGAATGAGCCATAGATCCTGACTTCTTTGATAAAGTGTAAAATTCATATTCCATAGCAGTGTTCATCCTTAGGAACACAGAGATGTCATTACTTTCATCTTCATTTGGAAATCACATATTGCTAACCTCCATAGCTAACGTTACTTCATCCCTCTGAAAAAGTCCTCATGGAAATAATTTTTGCTGGACTCTTCTTTTGTATGTCATTATTATCTCTTTGTGTATTCCAAATACACTAATACTCTAGATTTAATGGCTCAATAGAGCGGAGAAGATTGTTCATAAATCAAGCCAGATTTCAAGGGAATTATCCTCATAAACATCCCATGAATCAAATAAATAAGAAAATTGCTGTCCACACTGAAAGTGGTCTTTGTCAGCAGAACGTAAATAGATACTTCTTTTTGTAGGTACGTTGGGAATTTTTCTACAAATCACTTTTCCTGGGGTAGATCTATTTTGGGGGAGATGAATAATGATTGTGTGCATGCAACTGAAGTGTGATCTACCTCCAAATTACATTTTGCATTATGCAGTATTTGAATTAGCTCTGTTTGCATGTAAAAATTTCTACTGGGTGAGAGGTCAGACACAGGTAAAGTGGTTTACTAAATCAGAAGGGAATCACAAACGATGTGGTTGAGAAGTAAGAAAAGCAATTCAAAGATTTATTGAGAAAAGTGTTTAGTTGATAAACGATAACATTTATTTGTAATTTGAGGATTTGACCCAAATGACACTCGTTAGCTCAGCTTCTGTGGAACCAATTAGTTTTATAAATTTATTATTTGACCCGATGCTATTTGTAAAAGGATTTTATAGTATTGAAAATGAGATTTTTAAAACTAAATGTGAATTATTTCCTTAATTATGCTATTTTGCTTTCTCTATAAAATTATGGTTCATTTTCATACAGCAGGCTTATAGATTATAATCCTTGTAAAAAATTGTTGACATAATAAAAACTCACCCTTTGCACTTGAGGCAAATTTTTGTAAGCATAGGGCATACTGATTTACTTACCCATAATTTTTTAAACATGTATCTTATCATCCACCCCCCAACACTGATCTTAATAACAAGAGCTAAAATATTTATTGAGAATTTTTTACTATCCAAGTATTGTGCTATTTGCATGAATTCTCTTTTTAATTTTCACAAATCAATAAAGTAAATTCTATTACATTCTCCATTTTAGAAATGAGAAAGTTAAACTTAGCAATTATAAATAAGTTGTTTATGGACATACACTAGTAAGGAGAGGTGCTGGAATAGAGTTCAAGTAGAGACATTTTATTTATTAATTACTCTTTCATTCTTCTTTTCGTTTTCAGTGCCATTTGAGATGCTATGATATTCTTTACTGTTGACATCAAAGTTGCTATTACTTTCCTTAATAAGAATGTATTAGAAAAAAGATGGTCTTAAATATCTGTCTTGGTTTTGTAGAAAATAAATGTACTGGAGGGAGATATACCTATTTTAAATAGACATAAAATACAGTTTTGTTTTGTTTTTTTTAAAGGAGTCACAGGTGTATTATCTCTTATGAGCTGGCTCTACTCATTAAACATCAAGATTCAATAGTTAGTGTAGATGCATTATTATGGCATTATTTGATCCTATGAAGACTGAATATGACAGCTTTAGTTTATTTGATAAGTAACAAAAATTTAATAATTAAGAAAGGACTTTTTATTAAAGAATGTCTAATTTTGGCTGAATAAACAGTATCAATATATCCAAATGAAATATTCTGTCAACCATTAAGGTGTGGGCCTTGCAACCAAAATTACCATTTATATTTGGAATTGTTAGAAAAAGGTATCTGTTATGTCAGTTTTCAATGTATTTTTATGAAAAATGAGTGACAGAAGCCACTGGATTAAGGAGAAGTAACCAGTTGGGATCTGAGTTCTTCCACCCTACTTCAGAAAAAATAGCTCCACATTAATTTGTCTGGCTAATGAGTATTTACCAACCACTTCAGAATATTGGATGATGTTATTCACTCTCCTCAACATTATAAAATAAAAATTTGCCACTTTTGCATGGTCCATGATCCCTGATACACATTCTGTTTCAATACCAATACTACACATACATTCTATCATTAACTATCAGTCCATTTGTAGAACCAAAACCAATACATGACTGAGTGAAAAATCATTTACAACTTGTTAACAGTTGAAAGCTACTATAGTCAGTTAAGTAGGCCAACTGATCAGTGCATTGGGCAATTGAATTATGAGCATTCTCACTTGCTCCCCAATAATGCTATATACATGCTCACTGTATGAGCACTCAAGGGTTCTTAGAGAATTATATTTAATAGTAAAACCTTTGAAGTAATTATTTTATTTGTTAATACAAAACTGGAATGAAATTTAACTGTTTTACTACATTCAATGGAATGAACTCCCTTAAGTTCACTGGTTAAGAAATGATGATCCAGGCCAGACGCGGTGGCTCACGCCTGTAATTCTAACACTCTGGGAGGCTGAGGCGGGAGGATTGTTTGAACTCAGGAGTTCGAGACCAGCCTGAGCAAGAGCGAGATCCCGTCTCTACTAAAAATAGAAAGAAATGATCTGGACAACTAAAAATATGTAGAAAAAATTAGCTGGGCATGGTGGCGCATGCCTGTAGTCCCAGCTACTCAGATGGCTGAGGCAAGAGGATCGCTTGAGCCCAGGAGTTTGAGGTTGCTGTGAGCTAGGCTAACGGCACGGCACTCACTCTAGCCAGGGCAACAGAGTGAGACTCTGTCTCAAAAAAAATAAATAAATAAAAAAAAATGATGATCCAGATGGTGATGGCTTTATTTACTATTCTCTCTCATTGTTTATTTTTTTCCAATAATCAAGAGTTTGTAAGGTAATTTAATATTTATTTTCATATTCAATTCCAACGACAATGAGGAAACTCAGAATTGCAAGGACTAAATACATTTTCCAAGAAAACTAGGCCCTCAGTGGCTAAAGATCTAAACCATGGATACACTATTTTTTAATACAATAGTGTACACAGTATGTGGAAACAATTTTAAAACCACAGAGGTTATTTAGTAGTATTTTATAATACATAATCATCCAAGAAGACATTGACTAGAAATATCAGTGAAATGTTCAAGTTCATTAAAATCTCCTTTTCTCTAACATCCCTCAATGTTCCCACCCATGCACATATTGTTCTATCTTTTTCTTCAAGTAAATATATACTACATTAGTGTATTTTTTCACAATGACTACCTTCTTGGAACTATCTTCAGTGTTTGCTTCCTAAACTAAACTGCTAATTTAAATATACACACACAAAAATAAAGAACTCACATACTGCTATCTTGAAACATTTGTTTTTCACTTGTTTATGAGTGTAAATATGAATATCTAAATTTATGACTGTTCTGAAAAAGTGAGAGCTTTGGGTTTCACTTAAGTCCCACATATAGAATCTGTGTTTGTGAATAACGTGCCTTTGTGGTGGGTGAAAGTTGGAGAAAGTGATAGAATTTGGAGTTTAAGACATTATTACTGCTCTGTGCTTCCAAAAGTTAAGTTGATTTGAAGCATGTAGGCAGGCATTCATACTAAAGGGAGAAGTAAAAGATAAGACATCAGGAATATGAGCGAAGTATGATAAGAACAAATGAACCTAACAGACATTTACGGAACATTCTACCCAAAAACCACTGAATATACACTTTTCTCATCAGCACATAGGATATTCTCCAAGATTGATCATATCTCACACCATAAAATAAGCCTCAGCAAATTCAAAAGTATCAAAATCATTTCATGTATCTTCTCAGAACACAGTTAATAAAACTAGAAATCAATTCCAGGAGAAACACTAAAATATTCACAAAGTCATGGAAATTAAAGAACCTGTTGCTGAATGATCCTTGGGTCAATAATGAAATTAAAATGGAAATCAAAAGATTCCTAGAACTGAATAACAACGGGGACATAAGCTTTCAAAATTTATGGGATACAGAAAAAGCAGTCCTAAGGGGAAAGTTCTTATCCTCAAATGCATAAATCAAGAAGACAGAAAGATCACAAATTAACAACGTAAGGTCAAATCTCAAGGAACTAGAAAAAGAAAAACAAACCAAACCCAAAGAATGCAGAAACAAGAAATAACAAAGTTCTGAGTGAAACTAAATGAAATGGAAATAAATAAACAATACAAAGGATCAAGGAAACAAAAAGTTGGTACTTTGAAACAATAAACAAAATCAATAGACCACTAACCAGATTAAATAGAAATAGAATAGAAAGGGCTCAAATAACCTCAATTAGAAATGAAAAAGGAAACATCACAACTGATACCACAGAAATACAAAATATCATCCATGAGTACTACAAAAACCTCTACACAAACAAACTAGGAAACCTAGAGGAAATGGACAAATTCTTGGAAATGCGTAACTGCCGAGACTGTATCAATATGAAGTAGAAACCTTGAACATACCAATAATGAGCAGCCGAATTTAAGCAGTATTCTTTTAGATATAGATATAGATACAGATATATATTTTATTTCAGAATATTATGGGGGTACAAATGTTTAGATGACATAAATTGCCTTTGTCCTGCCCAAGTCAGAGCTTCAAGCTTGTCCATCCCCCAAACAGTGCACACCGTACCCATTAGGTGTGTATATACCCATCTCCGCCTTCCCTCTCCCACCGGCCTGACACTTGATGACTGTTACTACCATATGTCCACTTAAGTGTTGATCAATTAGTACCAGTTGATGATGAGAACATGTGGTATTTGTTTTTCCATTCTTGTGAGACATCTCTTAGTAGAATGTGCTCCAACAACAACAACAATAAACCATGGAGCAGACAGATTCACAGCTGAATTCTACCAGACCTACAAAGAAGAGATGGTGCCTAAACTACATAAAATATTCCATAACATAAAGAAGGAGGGAATCCTCCCTAATTCACCTTATGAAGTCAGTATCACTCTGATACTAAAGCCAGGGAAGGACACAACAAAAAAAGAAAACTACAGACCAATGTGCCCCATGAACACAGATGCAAAAATCCTCAGTAAAATGCCAGAAAACCAAATCCCACAGCACATCAAAATGATAATCCATCATAATCAACTGAATTTCATCCAAGGGGTACAAAAATGATTTAACATATGCAAATCAATAAACGTGATTCATCACATTGACAGAAGCAAAACAAAGACCACATGGTTATCTGAATAGATGCAGAAAAAGCATTTAATAAAATCCAGCACCTTTTCATGATAAAAACCCTTAACAAACGAGACATAGAAAGAAAATACCTCATAATTATGAAAAGCCATATATGACAAATCCACTGTCAACATCATACTGAATGGGAAAAAGTTGAAAGCATTCCCCCTAAGAACTGGAACAAGAAAAGTGTTCCCACTGTCACCACTTCTATTCAACACAATATTGGAAATCCTATCCAGAGCAATCAGTCTAAAGAAGAAAATAAAAGACATACAAATCAGGAAAGAGGAGATCAACTATCCCTCTTTGCTGATGATACGATTTTGTGTCTAGAAAACCCTAAATACTCCACCAAAAGACTCCTGGAATTGATAAGTCAATTCAACGAAGTCTCAGGATATAAAATAAACGTACACCAATCATTATCATTTCTATATACTAATATTAGTCAAGCAGAGATTCAAATCAAGGACTCAATATCATTCATAATAGCTACAAAGAAAATAAAATAATATACTTAACAAAGGACAGTAAAGACCTCTATAAGGAGAACTACAAAACATTGATAAAAGAAATTGCAGATGACACAAACAAATGGAAAAATATGTCATGCTCATTGATTGGTAGAATCAACATTATTAAAATGTCCATACTGTCCAAAGTGATTTACAGATTCAATGCAATCCCCATCTAAATAGCAACAACATATTTCACAGATCTAGAAAAAATAATCCTAAACTTCATATGGAACAAAAAATAGCCCAAATAGCCAAAGCAATCTTAAATAAAAAGAACAAACTTTGAGGCATCATATTACCTGACTTCAAACTATACTACAAGGATATAGTAAAGAAAACAGCATGGTACTGGTATAAAAGTCGAGACAAAGACCAATGGAACAGAATAGAGAATCCAGAAATAAAACCATCTATCTATAATAAGTTGATCTTCAACAGAGCAGACAACAATATACACTGGGTAAAGGAAGCCCTTTTCAATACACGGTGCCGGGAAATTTTGAATAGTCACATGCAGAATAATGAAACAGGATCTATATCTCTCACCATATGCAAAAATTTATTCAAGATGGATTAAAGTCTTAAAAGTAAGTAATGAAACCATAAAAATTTTAGAAGAAAAAGTACGAAAAGCTCTTTTAGACAAGGGCATAGGCAAAGAATTTGTGACTAAGACCCCATAGACAAATATAGCAACAACAAAAATAACTAAATGGGACTTAATTAAATTAAAGAGTTTCTGCATGGCAAAAAAAATAATCAACATAGTGAACAGACAACCTACAGAATGGGAGAAAATGTTTTCATACTAAACATCCAACAAAGGGCTTATATTCAGAGTATATGAAGAACTGAAACAAATCAGAAAAAAGAGAAGAAAAAAACCTTCAAAAAGTGGGCAAAAGATATGAATCGAATTTTTTTGAAAGAAGAGAGACAATTGGCCAAGAACCATATAAAAATATGCTCGACATTACTATTCCTAACTGAAATGCAAATTAAAACCAAAATGAGATATTACCTTACCCCTATCAGAATAGCCATTATTAAAAAGTCCCAAAACAATAGATGCTGGCATTAATGCAGAGAGAAAGGGACGCTTATGCACTGTTGGTGGGACTGCAAATTAGTACAATCTCTATGGAAAACAATGTGGATATTTCTCAAGAAATAAATGTAGACGTACCATTTGATGGAACAAAAGAAATAAAGTCATTTTATCAAAAAGACACCTGCACTTGAATATTTATAAGTGCACAATTCTCACTTCCAAAGACATGGAATCAACCTAAGTGCCCTTCAACTCATGAGTGGATAAACAAAATGTGATGTATATCTATCTATATCTATCTATCTATCTATATACATACACACACACACACACACACACACACACACACACACACACCCCATAGAGTACTACTCAGGCATAAAAAAGAATAAAATAATATCATTTGCAGCAACATGAATAGTACTGGAGACTATTATCCTAAGTGAAGGATCTTAGGAATGGAAAACCAAACAACATATGTTCTCACTAATAAGTGGGAGCTAATAGATGGGTACACACAGGCATAAAGAAATATAAAGGACATGAGAAACTAAGAAGCAGGGCGGGCAGGAAGGTGGTTGCAGGGTAAACTTACCTATTGTGTACAATGAACACTCTTCTAATGATGGAAACAACAGAAGCCCTGACTTAAACATTATGAGACATACCTTTGTAAGAAAAACACTTGTACCCCTCCAATTAGTATTTTAAAATTTAAAAAATACCTATTTGGATAGTATATTTTGATCCTCTTATAAAAGTCCATTATTTTAAAAAATTAATTTTGTTTAGAGACAGGATCTTTCTCTGTCGCCCAGCCTGGGGTGCAGTGGTGTGATCGTAGCTCATTGGAACCTTGAACTCCTAGGTTCAAGTTATTCTCCATCTCCAGCCACTGTATTAGTTCGGACTACAGGGGTGTGCCACCAAGCCTGGATAATTTTTTTATTATTTTTTTGTAAGACAGCATCTTGCTATTTTTCCCAGGCTGGTCCCCCAACTCTTGACCTCAAATGATCCTCCCACCTGGACCTCCCAAAGTGCTGGGATTGCAGGAATAGGCCACCATGCACCTGGCCTCCAGTGGTTCTTGAATTATTAATATTAATAAGATAACTATGTTATTATTTACTAGCTTATAGAGTCATTCATTTCTTTAACATATTCTTTTTATGCAGAGTGAATGGCAGAGGAAGTCACCATTTTGCACAACTCCAGGGGACCTCGACCCATTGCAATTTAGTCTTGTTCTGGGGGTTACTATTTTAATAGAATGAAGTGATGATAAAATTGTGGATTGTAGCCCCCTGGTTCAAGGCCCACTGTTCTAGGCACTGGTGATAGAGCAGTGAGCAAAACAGACAAAACTCCACTCTATGGATTACAAGTTTTGAATGGAGAGGTAGACAATGCATGAGTTAAGTAAATGAAATATATAGTATGTTAGAGTTAAAAATGCTAAGGAGAAATGTAAATTAGGAGAATATCCTGAGAGTTTGGGATCTGAGTGGAGAGATTATAGAATATGGTATGAAAGAGCTCAGTGAGAGGTGTCATCAGAGTAAAGCTGTGAAAAAAGAGAGTCAGCTGCATTCTCTCATCCTGGAGAAGAGTACTCTCAGTAGAGGGCAATAAGGCAAAGGGAAAGGTCCTAAGGTCAGAGTGTGTCCAGGGTGAAACATCCTAGAAATAGTGAAAAGGCCAGTGTAATTGGAGAAAAAGGAGGCTGAAGCAGAGTTACTAGAAACAAGCTTAGAGAGGAAAAGGGGAGAGAATCCGGTAGGGCCTTGAACTTCGTCATCACTTGGGTTTATACTCAGAGTGCAAAGGAAGCATTCTGAGATATTTGAAGAGAAACATGAAAAGATCTGAGTTATGCTTTAACTCAGCCAGGGTAACTCTGACTGTTGCACTGGAAATAGTCTTTAGGATGACAAGAGCAGAGAGAGAGAGAGCTGTCTGGGGGTCCTGTAATAATGCAGGTCATAGACACTGAAAGCTCTCACCACGGTGGTAGCTGTGTAGGTGAAGAGCTGCAGCTCTCCCCAGGATATATGATGAAGTTAGAATTTACATATGAATTAGATATTTAGTGTCAGAGAAAGAGCGGTGTTGATTAAGGACTGAACTGAGAAGTGGAGTTGCCACAAATTGAGAATGAGGAAGCCTAGAAGAATCAGATGAGCCAACTCCCAGCAACACAGTTTTGCACACCCTGAGTTTAAGATGCCTATCAGATGTCTGCATTGGGCACTGACTATAGTCACAGAGGTTTTTGTCTCCCTTTTTGTAGTGATCCTAAGTGTTACACTCTCTTACTAAACTGATCATTGATGCTGTCAACATATATTTGTTTTCTGAGGAACTTTTGTATTCTACACAAACTTCTGAAACTTAGAACAGTACTTGGCCAAAATTAAGGACCCACTACTGCTGCAGTTCTTCATAGAGAGGGCTCAGAGAGAAATAGAATCCTGAAAAAAGTAAAGCTTTTTATTTGTAAAACATACAGCTTTATCTTCCTTGTGGAAAATAAATAGCTCTTTAATGTATTTTGAAAACAAAATAAGCTTTATAAGCTATGCCACAAATTAAAACATTCAATAATTTGCTATTGTTGAAATATTTTTGTTTCTAATTAGAAATTCACTGATTCCTTCCCCTCCACACACATACACACAGGTTCACAAGTTTATGTATAGTATTTAATGATGCCATTTCCCCATTAGAGAAGAACTTTACATTGGAATTGCTTCTGTAATTATCTCCAGAGAAAGTACTTAGGAAATTGTAAAATTGGAAGGTACAAACTGTACTTTGAGTCTAAGTTTACATGACCAAGATACAATTAGAAATATCAAGTAAAATAAATATGTTGAATGATATTTTATAAGACATGTCATTGCTAAAATATCACTTTATTTTTCAATATTTTCATTCAACTGTTATCTATCAAACTTACAAAGGTTAAATAAGATATATTATCTGATCTCAAAGACATAGTAGAGGACATTAATATTAGACAGTGTGATAAATCCCACAGAAAGGCTTTTAAGAGACAAGAGCATTCAGAATATAGAAAGATCATAGCAGGAAAGGAAGATTAAATAAGGGCATAGAAAGTTAGTAAGACATGTTTTAAAATACAGGTGAGTTTTCAACAGGCAGAGATGGAGGTAGGAGAAAAGTTAGTTGGAGAAATTATGTATTAATATGATATTAATTTTATATTGCATATTTATAACACCTGAATAACTCAAATACTTGATAAGCAAGATGTATCATTATCCAGGTACATCATATGTTGAAAGAATTTGGATGTTATTGCTGTGGATTGTTAATTTTTTCCTCACTGTGTACTTTCAATAAAATCTTCACCTCTATAATTATTAGTGACACCATAGCATACTCTAAAATAAACTTGTAAAATTAGAGTTACACACTGAAGTTCTCCTAAGGACTAGTATCAGTAGTTGTGGTTTTATTTAAATTATTATTGCCCACTTGATACTCATCAAAACATGAGAAAGCCAGCCTCTGCCAATGATCTCCTCTATCTGTTGTTCATGCCCTTAAGTAAGCCCCTCCTTCTCGACCTACTGATTGGCTTGTAATGAATGAAATATAGTAAAGGTGTTGAGATGTTACTTCTGAGATTAGATTATAAAAAGATGGTGGTTCCCATTATGGACACTTTTTCTCACTCTTTCACTCACTCTGCGAGAAGCCAAACAGCATGTTGTGAGACACCCTATGAAAAGCTCACATGACAAGGAATAGTTATGTCTGGCCAAGAACAACAGGTACCTGAGGCCTGTGGCCAGGTAATATGAATGCACTCAGAAGAGGATCCACCCCAAGTTACGCCTTGAGAAGACTGTCTCCCCAGCTGACACCTTGACTGATGTCTTGTGAGAAAGCCGAAGCCACTGTGCCCAGATTCCTAGTCTGTAGAATTTGGGAGAAAATATATATTGATTGTGCTAAGCTGCTATATTTTTGATTAGTTTGTTACACAGCAGTAGATAACTAAAATAGTATGATTTTCTCTAATAGCATGGGACTTTTTAATCAACACTGTAACTTTATCTTGTGCATTGTCCCAGTAATTAATTTATAGGCTGAGGTCCCTGAAATGCTTTCTTTCTAAGTAACATTTTTCTTCTAATTTTAAATATAATGCAAGATCATATTAAAAATTATGAAGAACAAAAAGTCATCCAATACTCAGAGATATTTGTTGATATTCTCATATAAAACTCTCAGATTTCCAATGTTTAGGTATAGACAAGCATGTAAGGATATGTGTGTATATGCATGTGTGTACATGTATGTGTACGCAGTATGATTAACCTATTATACAGAGGTTCTTATAATTTTTCTTCCTCTTTAAATTTATTGCTTTTTATTTTTTAACTTTAGTTTAATTTTTTTAATTTAAATACTGTAGTAGTCCCCCTTATCCACAGTTTTGGTTTCCACGGTTTCAGTTACTCATGCTCAACTACAGTTTGACAATACTAGGTGAGCATAGTAGAATAAGATAGTTTGAGAGAGCGAGAACATTTCCACATAACTTTTATTAAAATATAATATGGGCCGGGCGCGGTGGCTCACGCCTGTAATCCTAGCACTCTGGGAGGCCGAGGTGGGTGGATCGTTCTGAGCTCAGGAGTTCGAGACCAGCCTGAGCAAGAGAGAGACCCCATCTCTACCAAAAATAGAAAGAAATTAATTGGACAGCTAAAAATATATATAGAAAAAAAAAATTAGCCTGGCATGGTGACACATGCCCGTAGTCCCAGCTACTTGGGAGGCTGAGACAGTAGGATTGCTTGAGTCCAGGAGTTTGAGGTTGCTGTGAGCTAGACTGACGCCACGGCACTCGCTCCAGGCAAGAGAGTGAGACTCTGTCTAAAAAAAAAAAAAAAAAAATAGGTAGTTGAAAGCACTGGTTGTTTAGAGTGAGAACAGAGAAAGACTAAGTCAGAATCGAATGATTAACAATATTTAAGAAGACAGGAGAAGACAAGGAAATTAAGGAGATAAGATGGGATAGTAAATGAATTAAAATAAGAATTAGGAAAATAATATTATTGAAATTAATATTCAATATGTTTTCAAGAAGTCATTATTAAATATGTTTTCAAGAATAATAGGGCTCAGGGGTCAACTTTAAATACTTTTTATTAAAAAATTACATGTTCGTCTCTAGATAAACAATTTGTGAAGGAATAAATGTGTATCTAAAATACTTCCAAGTGCTAATATGGTCAGAGTATTAAAAATATACCATCATCTCTGTCAAAATAGTTTCAGTGGTACACTGGAAAGATGAAGTAAGACACAATTCTTTGGGAAATGAATGGAGGCTTAAAATGAATGCAGAATTAAGGGATGGGGAAATGGAGAGATGTTGGTCAAAGGATACAAAGGCTGAACTGTAGAAGATGAGTAAGTTCTACATATTTAATGTATAGCACAGTGACTAGAGTTAGAAACACTGTATTGTATACTTAAAATTTGCTAAGAGAGTAAATGTCTCGTCACACAAACATACAAAGTAACTATGTGAGGTGATGGATATGTTAGCTTCATTGCAACGAACATTTCACAATGTGATGCTTATCAAAATATCAAGTTGAACACTTTACATATATATAATTTAAAGTGTGAATTATACCTCAATAAAGCCGAAGGAAAAAAATAGATGAAGATTATTATGCATGTCCTTAGAATGGAAGTAGGAAATGAGGGAACCCTAGGGATAAGAGGAAAGGCAAATATTCCTCAAAGGTTAGTTATTTGACTAGAGCTGAGTCTTGTAATGTGTTATCACAGGCTGCCAATGAATCCTGCTTACATAGCATTTTCCTTGGGAAGCAGTCACTGACCTATCCTTTGTCCTTCATTTGGCTAGATAACCCTGATACGCTCTCTCTACTTAACCTATCATAGAACTTATTACAAGCCTTTGTAATTTTCTCCTTGTTTTCATCCCCAAATGACTTATGCTGAAGGCAGAGAGTGTGTCCATCATATTTAGGATTGTATCTCCAGTGCCCAGCACAGCATTCAACACAAAACATGTGAGCAATTTGATGCCTTCCAGTTTAAAGAACAATAATAGGCTTGAATTAAGAAAGCAGAAGGAGATTTCTGGGAATACATAGTCAATTATTAGAGATTTTTCTGTTGAGGCAAAGGGTGAAGGAGAGAATTTAGAATGCTAATGAAAAAGCCAATTAAATTATTCACCATATACCTAAAGTAATTATGGAAGGAAGTAAAATTTGCAGTGAGCTGCTCAAGAACTATAAATTTCAAACCTCTCAAAAACAAGTGAGAGTGCAGTGCAGTTGAAAGACTTGTGACTGCCATCAAAAGTGAAATAAGAATGGCAATTCTGGAGTAGGTTCACAAATTGAAAATGGAGAGTACAGCTGAAGTTTACAAAAGCTTAACATTATAGATGTAAAGGAAATAAAAAACTGTGCTCCTGGAGCATTATATTTATCATACACAGAGACATTAAAATTTCTGATAAGACAGCAGGAGTTTTAAAACCCAACCTCTTAGTTTTTTAGAAGTGGATTCGCAGGCTTAGACAGATCTGTGGTCCCCAACTCCCGGCCACAGATCGGTACCAGTCCATGGCCTGTTAGGGACTGGGCCACAGAGCTCCACTACCTGCCCCTGCCCTCGGAGCCTCCCCACTACCAGTGCCTGGAAAAATTGTCTTCCATGAAACTCAGGAACATGGGTGTGAGCAGGGGGTGAGGAGCACACAGCAGGAGGTGAGTGATGATGAGTGCTCCCCATCTCTTGGCTTGGCTCCCATGGGCACCTGACTTGTACCTCCTCCCACCGCCTCCCCCTATGGAAAAACTATCTTCCATGAAATAGGTCTCTGGTCCCAAAAAGGTTGGGGACAGCTGGTTTAGATGATATACTTAAATCATTAAAAATATTTGTTAAATTTACTTTAACTTACCCTTATTTTTATGCATATAATTCTCTGTATAATTTTTCATAGAACTTTTTCTTTCAATTCATTTAGGCTTATTTGTCAAGAGCCAAATAAAGAACATTTTGTACATTTTTTAAACCAATGCAATATGTAGTGCTGTTACAGTTTAGTCCAACTATAAAGTTTGTTCTCAACAACACTGTTCTCAACAACACCCAGCTACTTTTCTCACATCAATTTTAAGTCCAAGGGACTTGCTAGAAGGACACAAAGAATTCATTATAGGTTAATATAGTTACAGCTTATCATAGGGAACAAATACAAATTAAAGTTTGAGAGGAACCACGTGCAGACTTTCTGTTGTCTTCTTCCTGTGTAGTCAGGTGATATTATTTCCTGGTACCAATGTGAAAAGTAACAATGCCCACAAAGTATGACCAACCATGGAAGGTCACTTTAACTTCAGTATTCAGTTATCCCCATGTCCAATTGCCCACATGGTTGACCTAGTTCTAACGATACTGTGTGAACCAAAGCCCTACCCTATGTCCCACTGTCAGTCTTTCTAGCCTGGTCAGCTCACACCCTAATCTAGTGTGGTCAGCAACCTTACACAAAACATTCCTGTCTGGCATGACGTTCCAAAGGGGATTATGTCTCAACAGCCATGGGTGAAGAGACTAGATCTCTTTTTGTGTAAAG
Source organism: Avahi laniger (assembly GCA_963575035.1). Lineage (NCBI taxonomy): Eukaryota > Metazoa > Chordata > Mammalia > Primates > Indriidae > Avahi > Avahi laniger. Next base: position 18,358 of record CAUYSK010126851.1, read on the forward strand.
ACAAATATTTTTACAACATATGTACATAAACCAAAGTTTACATTTAGTTTATCAGTTTAAGAAATTGCAACAGATTCCTAGGACTGAGACATTACTTTTTATAAAGTCACTTGTTCTATTTTTCTGTGAAATATTAGCAAATGCTCACTAGGAATATGAGAAAAAAATCCAGTCCCTAAGGAAAAGGTGATATTTGGACATAATCCCACTTATATGCCAGCTCTAAGATTTGGCTTGCCACTTCAATATCTTTGGCATATCAGAGAATTAATTAAATTTTATGTTTTTCATATAATCATTTGTGCAGCTTCTATGATTAATCTTCTATAGCCATCTTTCTGTGATAATTTAAAACAAGATTTTAATATATTTAGCTTATTTTTATTATATGAATTCTGTGATATTAGTAAAATATCACTTAATTTATAGCAATTAAATTCAAATATTTTTATCATACACAAATCTTAGCTTTATTTAGTAAAGGCCTTGACATCATGGGATGTTTTTCTATTAGAAACTTTGACAAATGCCTTGTAACCATAGAAATGATTTGTGAGACAGCAGGAGTAGCCAAAATAGATTAAATTAATGTGTTAGGTTTAGTGTTCACACAGCATGCTTTATTTTAATTGATTACTCTATGACCAAACTTAAATTACTAATATAAGTGCTGATAGAAGAAAATGAATTTTTAATAAAACACCCTTTGTATCATAATAGCAGATAAATCTAAGTGAAAAAGCTATCATTTGTTATAAGCTTTTAAGACTACTTTGAAATCTTGAATACATGCAAGGTTAAAGAGCTTATAAATACTAAAAGCAGGATAAGTTGCAATAATTTAACAAAAAGTCTCTGCAATTAACTGTGAATTATGATGCATTTCGATTTTAAATTAAGTAATATACTTAAATTTAAAGGAGTGGAAATGCATTGTTTCTAGTCTTGAAATTGCAAAAGATTCATTTATCAATGGGTTATTTAAAATAAAATTGTATCAACAAATATCACAGAATGAGTAAATGAAAACATGATTAATTTATGAACTTTATAACTGAGACTTAGAATCCATTGATTCTTACCTGTAGATAATTATTTTTATTTTGGCAAACAGGTGGTAATTTTTCTTCTTCTTTTTTTTTTTGACAAACATGATAATCTTAATACAAATAATTCATGGATAATGTACATTTAGTCCCCTAATCGTCAATCATTATTGTCATCTATACAACAGAAAGTTTTTGGAATAAAATTCAAATAAATAACACTAAGAAATATCACTGCATCACAAACTACAACAGTAAAAAACACCCATAATTATATAAGTAAGAAAATATCTTGTGAGGAAATATTGAGAGTAAAAGCAGAGTAATCTTGCAGATAAGAAGAAGAAGAAGAAGAAGAAGAAGAAGAAGGGAAATATTATACATTCTTAAGTAGTGTCTCATTTAAATCCCAAAGAAAATTTTGTAATTGATAATTTGCTTAAAGTCCTTAATCTGGAGATATGTTATAAAAAGGAATCCTTCTATACACTGTAAAATCAAAAATGTGTAGTACTCCCGATGTTTTTCTGAAGTGACTCAGCTAGGAGATGGGAACATTACTACTGAAAACCGCTACAAGAAAACCAGCTTCAATGATATGCATTCATTGCAGCAACCTGGGCCACACACTTAGATAGACTCCACACTTGGTTTAATGCTCTGCTGTTGCCATCTTGAAATTCTTAAGAAATTTTGCAAAGGGGCCCTGCCTTCTCATTTGCTCTATGCCCCTCAAATAATATAGCCAGTTCTGTACACACATAGCTGTAGATACTGTCAAACTGTGTAGATGACATCAATGTGGAAAACTGATTTCTGTGTCACAGAGACACTGACTGGGCATCACTGCTGGCCATGTAACGAAAAGGAGCCAATCACTTCAGGAATACTTGGTAAGGACATGACTGTTCTCTAAAACTCTGAGTAAGTCCATGACCCCAGTTTCATTCCTTTCTAATAAAGCCTGGATCTGCTGAGATTATTGCCACTTTCACACTAAGCAAGCGACCCTTCCTGACCTGAAAAAGCAAACAAACAGAAATAGGAGGAGGAGTAATATCAATATTAAATCAGGAAAATTCAAGGAAAATTATATCGAGTAACAAAAAGATTATTTTATCATGATAAATCCACAAAGAATATATAATCATATGGACAGCAAACAATTTAGTATCATGAGAACATGATTAATACAGTCTTACAATGAAGACAGAAATCTTTAACTCATCTCTCAAAATGATACGGATTAAGTCCACAGAACAATCAGAAATGAAGCAGATTTTGAAGAACATAGTAAGTCTGTGATAATAAGTTTATGTGAAAATTTATAAGTTAGACCAAATAGAGATGTAAAGAGTTTCCAGGTATCCAGAAAGCATTCAAAATAAATAATCTAAGGTAAATAATTAAAATGAGAAAGAGACCATAGTCTCTGATCTCAGTGCAATAACCTGAGAAATTAGTAAGTTTAATACACAGTAAAAAAAGTAAAAAATTTATTGTATAAAACTCATCTAAATAGCTCTATATGTTCTCAGAGGAAATCAAAATTGCAATAGCTGTTTAGAAATTAAAGAGTGTTGAACAAAACATAACAAAGTATATAATATACTTAAAGTTTTATTCAGAGAAGTCATGAAAAACTCTAAATGTTTTTTATTATTAATGAGAGATATTCAATGTATATTATGTAATCATTAAATTTCATTTTTTTTTAGAAAAAGTGGACAAACCTCTAATAAAACCAGAAATAAATAGCAAGCAATGTGTGCTTTTTATATATCAACATTGTTATACTAGTCAGGGTTTTCCAGAGAAGTGGAAAGAATAAATCAACAGGAAATATGTATATGTATATTTATATATTAATATATAAAGAGATTTATTATGAGAAATGGACTGATATTATTATGGAGGCTAAAACACTCCACAATCTGTCATATATATCTATGATCTGCTGGAGACCCAGAAAAGTCAGTGATATAATTTCCATTTTCAATCCTAAGGCCTGATGGTGTAAGTTCCAGTCCAAGGGGAGAAGACTTATCTTTCGCTCATGCCATGATATTGCCACCTAGCTGGCAGTGTAACTGATTCTTCAAAAAGCCATTCCACCCTTCTGTCGAGTCAACTACATCAGTAGGTTGGGGGACATGGCAAAACCAGTTACACAGGCACACGCCCATTTCCATACTTCTTTTGCTGTGAAATCAGTTCCTTAATCAGAAGCAACGCTATGTAGAATTTCCATGAGGATGGATAAGACATTCTGTAAGTCCACAGATGGCAATTCTTTTGGAGTGTAGCATACCTATTCATGAGTTCACTTTGCACCTTATCTTCTAGGGCCTGCTTGGACTTGAATCTAGTCATATGTATGGAATCAAAGAAGGTCGATGGTAGTGAGTCCTGAAAAAAATAAACATCTTGCATGGCAACTGCCTCGTGGGAAGCCCATTATAGTTTTCTCAGGCAATGAAGGGTTAGTCTCCTCAGATGGAGTGGAGAGGGTGATGCCACTGAGAGTGGTGAGGTCTCTTCCACTGGTAAAAAGGACTCATCATCATCATTTATAAGTTCAATTTCCTCAGCTCTATCAGGGTCTTCCTTCCCTCATGTCTCCATCACAACTGACGGAAACCCATTCTTTCCCAATTAATGCCCCCACTTTACTAGTACACATTCTGTGAGGCTGAGAGCTCAACTTGCATTGTAATTCAGCCAGTCATAAAACAAGATTCTGCATTTGATTGTCAGCAATCCTAGCCCTGTGACTGTAAGAGAGAAAAGTCTCCTGGAAAACACACATAGGAGCTTTTAGGTCATTTAGGTGTCACTTGAGGTGAGAATTCAAATCTCTGAGTTCATCATTTTTTTTTTTCTTTACCAATTTGTCCAGTGATGTTAGAAGTAACTAGTCAACCTCACTAAATTCATTAATTTTCCAAAAAACATGTATAAAAATATTACATATGCAGTTACCAAGCACCTTGCTTCTTGTAAGTGGTGATTAGGGTACCCAAAGGAGATACTTTGCATATCTCTATAGCCAAATCATGCTATAAATCATCAGTGCTTTCTTTAGTACAGGAAATAGAATCATGCGATGGTAACTTTTAGGTGTTGACTTGACTGGATTAAAAGACACTCAGCTTGTAAAGCATTATTTCTGGAGATGTCTGTGAGGGTGTTTCAGGAGAGATTGGTATTTGAATAAGTAGACTGAGTATGGAAGATCCACTCTCACCCAATGTGGATGGGCATTATTTAATTGGCTGAGGACCTGAATAGAACAAAAAGGCAGAGGAAAGGTGAATTCTCTCTCCCATGTATAGCTGGGACAACCTTCTTCTTCTGACTTTGGAAGCAAGAACTCCAGGTTAGGTTCTTTAGCCTTTTGACACCAGGTCTTGCATTAGCAGCTTCCCAGCTTCTGGGGCTTTGGCCTCAGATTAAGATTTGCTTTATTGGCTGCCCTGGTCCTCAGACCTTTGGACTTAAACTGAGCCATGTTACCAACTTCCCTGGTTCTTCAGCTTCCAGACAGCCTCTATAATCCCATCTAACTCTCCTAATAAATCCCCACCATATATACAGTCAGCCCTCCATATCTGTGGGTTCAACCAACCGAGAATCAAAAATATTTGTAAAAAAAATTGAGTCTGCACTGAACATATACAGAATTTTTTTCATGTCATTATTCCCTAAATAGTACATTATAGCAACCATTTGTATAGCATTTATATTGTATTAGTTAGAAGTTATAAGTAATCTAGAGATGATTTAGAGTATACAGGAAAATGTACATAGTTATATGCAAATACTGTACCATTTTATACCAGAAACTTGAGCATCCAAAGATCTTGGCATGCATGGGAGGTCCTGAAACCAATCCCCCACATATACATATGGACAAATGTGTGTGTGTGTGTATATATATATATATATATATATATATATGGAAACAGATTTCTTATGACTATGGAGATTAAGAAGTCTCACATTCTGTCATATGTAAGCTAGAGACCCAAGAAAGCTGGTAATACAGTTATAGTCTATGTCCAAAGACCAGAGAAAGGATAATCAATGTTGTAATTTCTAGTCCAAGTCCAAAGTCTGGGAACTAGAGAGCCAGTAGTGTAATTTCCAGACTAGATCTGAAGAACCGAGAAGCAGGAGCACTAATGGTGTGAATCTTAGTCTTAAGACAAGAAATAACCAATGTCTTAGCTTAAGCAGTGAGGCAGAGAGAGCAAATTCTCACTACCTCTGCCTTTTTGTTCTATTTAGGCCATCAGTGGATTGGATGATGCCCACTCACATTAGGGAAGCCAATTGTTTTTACTCATTCTAGTGATTCAAAAGTTAATCTCTTCTGGAAAAGCCCTTACAGACACGCCCAGAAATAATGTTCAACAAGATATCTGGGCATCTGATGGCCTGGACAAGTAAACACATAAAACTAACCATCATAATTCTTCTAAAAATATTACATAAATTATCTGTTTCAGTACTGAGTGATATTATTGTTGGCCTCATTTTATCTGTAAAGAAACTCAAGCACAGAAATGTTAAGTAACTTTCCCAAAAGTCACATAGCTGTGTAAATGGAGGAGCTAGTTTATGAATGCAGTCAGTGTAGATCAATAGACTGGGCTCATAACCTATAGGCTCTATTCCTTTTTTTTTTAATTAAGTCCCCAGAGGGACCGTCAAAAATTGCCAGTGCCAATTATACTGCAAGCTGTCATGGCAGGGTATTGGGAAAAGTTTTTAATTAGCAATAATTGTGCTTCGGGTAAACCTCATTGGCTATGATACTGCCACTGTGCAAAGCTTCTATTCCTGATACACAATAAAATACCCCACACTGACTGCATGTTTACCATTTACCAAGCTGTATTTTCTGTAGTTTACATGTTATAACAAATGAGAGAAAACTAAGCCTAAATTAAAAAAAAAGAACAAGTGAAAACATGAAACTAAAGCACATCAGTAATGTTATGCTATCTCCACATGAAGGGAATTCTATTGCTTTAATTATAATTTTACTCTTTTAGTACATAAAGTATTGTCTAATAAATTTTATTTTAGGCTACTATGGTCATTTCAGGTGATCTTTCTGATCCTAGTTATTTTTTAAGGGGGTAAAGGTTCATGAGAAGCAGATAGAAATGAAAGCCTCATAGAATTAATGGGAGATGAAAATCTCAGAATAATCACAATAATCATGCAAGTGGATACTATGAAGCAGAAATTACAGCTAAGGACACACAACAGGTTTAATCTCTTCAAGACATCACCAGTAGTACCTCTGCCAGGACAACCATCAGAGCTGCCACAGCTACAGATACCACTGCTATTACTTCTGCATCCACTGTGATGACCCAATAACCAAAAACTCTTTCACTCTCTTCAGTCTAGTATTTCACAGTGAGAGGCCACATTGAAAAAATGACTGTTTTGTTGGTTAAGCTTGGGTATATGTCTGGCTATAGCACCCAAGGAAGTAGCTGCTACCTCCACTTCTTTAAGAGGTACTATGTGAGAAATATATTAATATAATTTGCATGGAAATCTTCCTCTGTCAGAACTACATACATGATAACAGAGGAATGGCACACATATGCATAAAATACAAAAGCTCATATTTAATAATACATGGTCATCACTGGTTTCTCTTGCATTTCCATTAGATAGATAAGGACAGAAACTATTTCATAATTATCATTGCTAAATGATTTTTTTAATTCATTAGAAATTTGATGTTAGCATGTTAGCACATTGGTGAATATTTAAATGAATGCATGAATAAATCAATGATGAAAAGGATATTTCTATCTAGAAGTTTACAGGACACCTTCACCAAACAAACAAGACATATCAATTATAGACATCACAGAGTAATAACATCATATAAAACTTAATACATGTCTTCTGTTATATAATTTATAACTGACCAAAAATTTTACAGTTTGCCTTGATTCCCATCAAAATTTAAAAAAATATATATATGCATGCTGAAAGGCAGTAAAAATGTTAATATATTACTTATGTGTTGTTGACACCATGTACCATTTCCTGCAACATGAAGAATGACAAATTGCAAATTACATGACCTGTGAAATACACTATCATTTACCACAAGCCTTCCTTCGAGGTTTTTATATAGTAGGATAAATAGGCTGTCAAAAGAAGAAAGAAGTGACTTATAAAACTACCATCTAGTTGAATGGTAGTTTTTTTATGAATATTTTTTGGAATAAGAATGTTGATATGTGTGTGTGGGGGGGAGGGGTGTGTGTGTGTTCATGGGTATTAATTCTAAATCCATATAGAGAAAAAATTCATGTAGAAAAGAATGTCTGTTTGAAATGTGAAGTTAACTTATATCTAGGTTCATTTTGGATATGGGCTTGAATTTATAAAAGGAGTGAGTTTGAAAGGAAAAGTTTAAACATTATTATTGTTTCTTGGAAGCAAACGAAGAAAGAAAAAAGATCTTTGTACAATTTAAAGTGGGAGATGCATTGATAGATTTTTTTCTAAATTACTTTTAAATAAATTTAAAATAAAATTTACATAATATTCAGAATTCCAGTCAGTTAAGGAAAAAAAGAGGTGAAACTAAAAAGATAAAATAATGCAAGGGAAATATGAAAGCCACAATTATTTTTTGATGCTGTATATGAAAGTGTCAAGAAACAATATGTATGACAATGCACTAGTATATAGCACAGAAGGTATTTGGGGTCAGAAAACTTTCTTGTTTAATAGATATTCATGAAATTTTTATATTTGAGTTCTGCTTTAAACAATTTACAAAGAAAATCTTGAAATTGCTGTAGGGAAGAATTAAATTAATTAATTTATTATTTCATCATTCTGAAGAAGAGATTTATAAATAAAACGAACCAGAATTGACTATTTTACTGATTTACAAGGACATACACATGAATTTTGAAAATTTGAATTACAGTTGACCCTTGAACAATGCTGGGGTTAAGAGTGTCTGTCCTCAGCACAGTTGACCTCCCCAAACTTAGCTACTAATAGCCTACGGTTGACTGGAAGGCTTAACGATAACATAAATAGTTGAGTAGCATATATTTTGTATGCTATGTTCATTATATATTGTATTCTTACAACAAAGTAAGCTATAGAAAAGAAAATGTTATAAAGAAAATCATAAGAGAGACAAAATTTATTTACTATTCATTAAATAGAAATAGATCATCACAAAAGTCTTTATCCTTGTTGTCTTCATGTTAAGTAGGCTGAGGAGAAAGAGGAGGGGTTGCTCTCTCTGTCTCATAGGTGGCAGAGGCAGAAGAGTTGAAGAAGGTAGAATGGGAAGAAGGAAAGGCAGGTACACCTGGTGTAACTTCTAAGGAAAAAAAGAAATCCATGTAAAAATGAACCCACTCAGTTCAAACCCGTATTGTACAAAGGCCAACGGTACAAGTGAAATTGTTTCTTTGAAAACTAACTCCCCCTTCTCTTTATTTTTGAGACTTGATAAACTTGAAGATGTATTTTCAACCATAAATTTCACTTTTTTGATAGATTTATTATAATGGCTTTCAGATTATAATTATTAACTTGAATATTATAATATCCCACATGAAGAGGCAGGTTTTATTTTATACAGGGAAACAAGCTTGGTCAATCTGTAGCTTGGAGGACTGGCTATGGCAAATGCGTGGGGGGAGCATTTCCCAGTTAGGGCCACTGGCACGTGATGTTCAGAGAAGCCCTAAACGGTATTAGTTACCCTCAAAATGCATAGGGGGTTCCACTGCCAAAGCATGAAGTACATGGTGGTCTATGACTCCTGAAACTTGAGTGACATTTCAACCATTTTATTCTAATCCTATCTTGATTGACTTTTGCTTATGTTAGTTCTAATTTTTTGGATTTATAATTTTTTTCATGTAGGACCAACCTATCAAATATGTCATGTAATTTTCCAAATTGCCCTTATGTTTACTTACCATTGCAATGTTATGTATATTAAGTAAGGTAAGAGATTTTTTTTCTCTTCCTTCTGCAGATTATTCATTAATCCATTGTCATGTTTTTTACCCCTGTACTTTCTCAAATGAGAAAGTTTTTATCTGCAGATAATTTTCAAGTTGCAGTTGACCCAAATATGTAGCCCTTATATTTTGTCAGCTGGATTCATTTAACTTGTCTTATTCTCTAAATCAAGCTGCTCTTTCAGTCAGGGTCTAATCAGGAGATAAACCATGGAATAATTGGAATGGGGGTAGTTTATCAAAATAATTATTAACTCATCAAGAAGCAGAGGGGGCAAAATGGCCAACTAGAGACATTGGTCACCAGATTGTCCCCAAAAGAAGAAAAGGTTTCAGGTGAAAAAGCATAGCCCAGATGAAATAGGGAGGGAGAGGCGTCAGAACCTACCCTTAGTAGCAATCCCGCAGGAAGAAGTTGTGGAGCAGAAAAAAAAAAAACAGCAAGATTTTTCCAGACACTGACCCCTTGAGGGATTTGGAGTCTTGTAGAAATGGTAGGTGGGAATGTTTACTTTTCCTCCCCTCTCATTTTTGACAGTCTGCCAGCTCCCAATCTGTAGGAGAGCGCTTCCACTCTGACGAATCCAGGAGCTGCCGCCATCAGCAAACTGAGAGCTTCTCGGGAACAGAGCACCAGGCTGTGAGCTCACGTATGGTCACATTCTGGCAAAACAGGTCTCAGCTGACAGGCACCATATTGCCTATGTACACACTGGGTGCCTCTATCCTACCAGGGAAGTCACAGCCTCTCAAGTCTCCTTGGTTGTCACTGGATTCCACATGAAAATTCCCCAGAACCCACTTGGACTGTGACAACCTTAAAAAAACAAAGAGACACAAGAGAGCAGCAGTATTTCTGGAGTTCTAACCTGTAGGGAAGGATGCCCTGAGGGGACTGGAAAGTTCTGTAAACGCTTTTTAGGACAGACGAAGATGGAATACACATGCTCCTGCACCAGAGAGCCCCTGGCTCATGATCTGAAGCTGTCTGAATTCCTTCCTGTGAAGACGTGAGTGCAGAGAGGAATCTGCAGGGTGAGTGTCCCCAACCAAGAGAGAAATAGCACTGGAGTCTGGGAAGGGATGTGGAGATGGGGCCCTTCCCTCCTCCAACCACCCAGTGCTGTGGACACAGGCACCTCAGCTCCCAAGCACAAGCTTTTGTCCTGGGTGAGCTGTGAGACAGCTAGGGATAGGCTTGCAGCACGGGCACACCCACACACCCCCAAGAGTAATACGTTCACCATGCCTGGGTTCTGCACAGAGGCCGAGGCTCATTTCCCTCCCTTCACATGCAAGCAGTGTTTTCGTAACTACAGAAGGGGAGAAAATATAAACACAAACTATACACCAACAAAGGACTAATATCCAGAATCTACAAAGAACTCAAACAAATCATCAAGAAATAAAAAACAAAAAAAATTAAAAATGAGTAAATGATATCAGTAGAAACTTTTTTTAAAAGAAGATATACAAATTGCTAACAAACGTGAAAAAATATTCAACATCACTAATCATCAAGGAAATGCCAATTGAAACTACATTAAGATACCACCTTACCCTGACAGAATGGCCAATATTAAAAAGTCAAAAACAGTAGATTTTGGCATGCATGTGGCAAACAGGGAAGGCTTATACACTGTTGGTGGCAATGTAAATTAGTACAACCTTTATGGAAAACACTATGGAGATTCCTCAAAGAACTAAAAGTAGATCTACTATTCAATTCGGCAGTCCCACTACTGGATGTCTATCCAGAGGAAAAGAAATCATTATATCAAAAAGACACATGCCCTTGTCTGTTCATTGCAGCACAATTCACAATTGTTTCTTTATATTCTTACATATAAAATCTTTCTCAAGAGAAATGTTCTGAAGCATTTCTGCTATGTTTTCTTCTAGTAGTTTTCTAGTTTTAGGTCTTATATTTAAGTCTTTAATTCATTTTTCATTGATTTTTGTGTATGATAAGATATAGAAGTCTAATTTCATTTTTCTAAATATTGATATCCATTTTTCCCAGCACCATTTATTAAAGTGTGTCCTTTCCCCAATGTATGTTCTTGGTGCCTTTGTTGGAAATCAGTTGGCTGTAAATACATAGATTTATTTCTGGGTTTTCTATTCAGTTCGATCTATGTGTCTGTTTTTATATTGATACATTCTGTTTTGGTTACTACCTCTTTGAAGTAAATTTTGAACCCCAGTAGCGGGGCCTTCAGATTTGTTCTCTTTGCTCAGGATTGCTTTGGCTAGTTGGGGTCTTTTCTGGTTCCTTATAAACTCTAGGATATTTTTTTCTATTTCTGTGAAAAATAACATTGATATTTTCATAGGGATTGCATTGAATCTGTAGATTGCTTTGGGCAGTATAGTCATTTTAACAATATTAATTCTAATCCATGAACATCAACTGTCTTTCCATTTCTCCATATCTACTTCAATTTACTTCATTAATGTTTTTTTGTGTTATTGACAGACAATAAATGGAATTATCCTAAATTCTCATCTAAATTATAATTGATAAATATGATCATATATTTGCACAGTGAGATAATATACAGTAATTAAAATAAACAAATATCTATTGAGTTACAAAATAAATCTCAGAAAGATAATATTGAACAAAACAGGTAACATGAAATTAACTGTACAATTCCATTTATACAAGATCAAACCAGGGTAAACTAATTTATGGTGCTAGAAGCCAAGACAGTGGTTAATTTCACAGTAGAGAGTTGGAGTGGTTGCAGTATCGCCATCTGCAAACCAGGAAGAGTCCCCTCACCAGACGCCAGCTCTGCCAGCAGCACCTCGATGTTGGATTTTCCAGCCTCCAGAACTGTGAGAAATAAATGTTTAAACTTCCCAGTCTATGGTATTCTGTTACAGCAGCCAGTCTTAGACATTGGGCCGTGGAAAGAGCAATTGTAACAAGTTGCAGAGGGAAGAAAAATGTTCAGAGAATGTGGGGGAAAGGCAGAGACAGAAGTGGTCTAAAAATTGCAAAATTTTTAGTTCTAAAATTTCTGTAATGGTCTTGGGGACTCTAGAGAAAGCATGAGCACAACTCTGGGTCCAAGTTGAGCAGCTAGTTCATTTGTATGAATTTATTATTTTTAATTTACTTTTTATAATTTTATTTCTGGTCACAATGCAATATGAAGTCACTACTGAAAATAGTAGAAACAAAATAGAATAAAAAGAAGAGAACCGAGGAGCTTAAAAAAAACATTTAAAGGGTATATATTAGATAAAATATTCTAGATTATATATTATAACAAAAATGTATTTTAAATTATGATAATATAATATGCATTGATTTCTAGTAATGTATGTCCTCCCACTTTTCCTTTAAATAAGATTGTCTTGGTTTTGACTCTTTGAGTTTTCATGTATACTTTAGATTCAACTTGCCAATTTTGACACAAACCCACATGCACACACACACACACAATTCCTGTGCTCTGAACATTCTGGCACTCTTTTGGTCTTTTTACATTAAATTAAATATATTTGGTGCCTTTGTTTTTATACATTATGTAGAAAAGTATGTAGATAGATAGATATAATTTTAATAGCCTCAGTATCATACATTTTGTGAGACAAGAAAAATTATTATCCTCTAATTTTGAAATTTTGTTTGCAGGCCTGCGATATTAGGAGCTGTGTTGACCAACTGTATGCACAATGATAATCTAAATAACACTCAGGATTTCTCAGTGTAGTGTCTGTAAAGTGACTTGTTAAGTCAGAGCACGTCTTTGTTTGTGCTGCTAGAACAAAATACCTAAGACTGGATAATTTATAAAGTACAGAAATTTATATTCTCACAGTTCTGGAGGCTAGGAGGATCAAAGCTCCAACAGGTTTGGTTGCCTGATGAGGGCTGGTCTGTTTCCAAAGGTAGTGCCTTATTGTTGTATCATCTGAAGAGAAGAATGTCGTGTGTCCTCATATGGAAAAAGGCAGAAGGGCAAGCTAGCTAAATGCTGCCAGAAGTCTCTTTTTCTTTCTTTCTCTCTTTTTTTTTTTTTTTAATAAAGGCCTTAATCCTACTCACAAAGGGAGGAGCACCACCCAAAGGCCCCATTTCCCAATATTATCTATCACATTGGCAACATCTGAATTTTAGAGGGAATACATTCAAACCACAGCAAAGGACGTGAATTATTAAACTTCTTGATAATTTGATGTCTTACATATAATTTTAAAATATTACCCATTCTAACCATCAACATAGGTTAGTATACCACAGACTACCCCTAAGAGAGGACATCGTAGCATTATTTTTTCTTTTGGTTCCAAAATATCATTTAAGTATTATCTTTCAGATTTTAAGGGGAAAAGCTCTTGCAGTTCCGAGTGTGTGTGTGTGTGTGTGTGTGTGTGTGTGTGTGAGTTGTGTGTGCATGTGAAAGCAAGAGAAAACAAGGGAGATGAAGACAGAGAGAAAGCAAGAGTGAGAATGAGAGAGAAAGAAAGACAAATTAAAGATTATAGAGACAGGACAACTGTATCTCATTTTTATTTTTTAGCTATATAAAGACTCAAAATACTAATAAGTTTCTAAAAATGTAAACAATGTTTTAAATGATATATTTTATAATTTCATAAATTTACTAGAATCTATTTTTGTTGTTTTTAATTAGTACAGATAATGCACATGTAATTAGAAGGCTAACATGCAAGATCCTTTTCAGAATTGAATGGACTAGGTTATTTTATAGCAACTACCTGTAATTCAACAATATAGAAAGTTTTTCTGAAAGTCCAAGTTAGAGTAGATTAAAATAGTTTCAAAATTTCATTTCTTTGAATTAAAGCTTCTTTTATAGTGCAAATGTAGTTTAATTAGAAATCTACAATTAAAAATCACATTAAAGGGAAACTATTTTTACCAATATAAGCCAGAGGGTAAATAATATTAATGCTAAATACATATCTTTCAAGAAAAGATTAAAATGAATGGTGACATGTCTTTGTTTAAGCACAAAGTTCCAGTGCTCTTCAATTGGCCTTTGAATGAAAGTTGAATCAGTTTTTCTTTATTTTAGCTTCAAATTTGAGCATTTCAAGAGGTAAACAGTGATTCTTTGATGCTTTACTTCAAAGCATCCAGAGGAAATTAATCATATTAATCCATCCTCCTTCCTATTGAAGATAAAAAAATATTTTCTGCTTTGGATTCAGGGCATTTAGACCCTAATGAGTATTGAGAAGAAAAAAACAAAGTATTAAACAGTGATATTAAAGAGATTGCAAACTACGGAAATGCTTTTTTTAGGTGAGATTGGGAATGTAAATGAGTAAAGCAGGCCCCAGCTGGCTTGGAAACGTTGCAAAGTGCATGGCCCGCCGAAAGGTGGCAGCTGCTACCCAGCAACCATGGATCCTTGCCAACTGGGATTCAGAACCAGATTTGGCAGATATTCCAATGTTTATAGAAAAGAGAGGAATTTATATTTTAATGTGAACTCTCTCCATTTTTGAATGGTGCTGTTAACAAAAAGATGTCTTTGTGAGCCAAACAAAGTAAGTTGGAAAGCCACCCTTTATGAAGTGAACAGAATATGACATTGGAGAAAAAAAAAAAAAAAAACAGTACTTGACCTTAGACTTGCGTCATCTCCAGCTATTTTAATTAAAGTCCTTAAAAGCATTTTTCTTGGGGAACATCAAGAGAAAATTATATATCCTGTCAAAACCATTGGTGAAGGACCAAGCAACTTTAATCATATAGTTAATGTAAGATTGTTTATATATTTCTCAATAATCAAATAATTGTTTCTCATTTGAAAAGAAGGAGGAATATTTAAAAGATTATTTAAAAAGTCACTATAGTTGAGGAATTTTCTGAAACAAAGAGAGACTGCCTCTCAATGTATTATTTGCCTAAAATCTGATCTCTTTCCTTATCTCTTTTAAGGTCTTTAATGGAATTACTCAAATTTTCAAAATCATAGCTGTAAGCATGGTTAAATAATATCAACTCTGTAGTCAAATTCTCAGATCCTGAATCCAGGTTCTGGTGTTTAGTAACTATTTCACCTTGTGTGTATCATCAAACTCTGTTAAATCTCACGTTCCTCATCTATTAAAGTAATGACCATTATGTTACTTACCTCCTAGGCTCGTTGTGAGAATTTAGTAAAGAAATAGTTAAAGCCATCAGCATAACGAATGGGAAATAAAATTAGTTTTATACATTTAAGTCATTATTATGACTTTGAGGTTACTCTGTTTTTCTGTATAGTATGAAAAAACTGTTGAAGGTGTCAAAAGAAACATTTTTCTCACAACTGAAACTTCCCAGATTTATAGCAATTAGTAAAAATAGTATTTTTAGTCACCGCTATACATATCTAATGCATTCTTTAAGATTACCCAACCCTCTCTCCAATATTTTAAAAATCACTCTTAGCATTGTATTATATGTGCCTTTAGCATTATATTATATTATATATATTATATATCTAGTTATTAAACAGAAATGAATAAATGAATACACAGAAACTCAGAAACACTGCATGATTTGGCTGGGACTTTAAAAAAAAAGCAATAAAAACAAACAAAACAAAAAAAACCCAAATTGATCTTTTTTTTTTATTTCAGCATGTTACGGGGGTATAAATGTTTAGGTTACATATATTGTCTTTGCCCCGCTCAGGTCATATTAAAATTAAGTGGCAGAACCGGAATGAAAACTCAGGGGATTTTTGATTTTATTACACATCTCTACCTGAATGTACTTCAGTCACTGTAGTTGAAAAATAGATATGAAAAATTTTGAATTAGTTAACGCATAAAATTTTATCTGATAAATTAGAAAGAAGGGGGCACATTAACACAAGAAAGGCACTATTTTTATAGAGAAACCAACTTTTTCAGTTAAGCTATAATGTGTCATGGATCTGGCTACTTATCAACCAATTCTACATGATTGGTATAGTCTGCATCCACATTCAGATATTTCTGCATTCTGAGACCTAGTTTTAGACATTGGTGGTTAATATAAATGATCAATAAAAAATCACATTTCATGGGTACTAGAGTTTGAATGTTTATCCTCTCCAAAACTCATATTGAAATCTAATCTCCAATGCACCACTGTTAGAAGGTGAGGCCTAATGGAAGAGCAGAGCCCTCATGAATGGGTTAACGCTGCTATTCAAAGGACTTGTGGAAAAAGGTCAGCACTCTTTCTGCCTTCTGCCATGTAATGACACAAGAGGCTGGCCAGATGCTGGTGCCTTAATCTTGGACTTCCCAATCTTCACAACTGTGAGGCAATAATTTTTTGTTTATTATAAATAACCCAGTCTCAGGTATTCTGTTATACCAGCACAAAATGGACTAAGACAATGGACACCATGAATAAAGGTCAACAAATTTATTATGGCTTCCTCTAAAGAAATTTTTCATAAACGTCACATTTGCACAGCATTAAAAATTTTAAACAAACACTTGTTGAAAAGCATCTTTGTGACACTGATGATCGAACATACAATTTTGTTTCTTTCTAATGAGGAAAGCAGTGAAGTGGCCAGCTTTATTTGCATTAAGGCAAGCTTCCTGACTACATGAGATAGATTTCATTTTGAAGCATAATATTGTGCTAGAATAGTATGAGATTTTTTCTTTATTCCTTAATAAAGAAATAGAGAAAAAACTGCTATGAAAATTATTTTAACACTATTACAAAAATAAAAGTTATATATAAAACTTTGAATTCCTTTCCTGTTCTGTCCTCAGCTTCTAGTATATGTTAGTATTCTGGACATTGGAAACTTCAACTTCACACAATACATCCAACTAATGAGACTGCAGAAACATTGTGCTCTCCATCATTCCCTTATCAGTGATAGTCAGTCCATTAAATGCTGTAACCCCAAGAAGTGAATTTCATTTTTAAATTTTGCATTCTGAAAACGGCCTTCCCTAGACTGTTAACAGATAAAATGGATGCCACATTTGGTGACAGTTCCCAGCACTTAGCCTCGGAACTGTTTTAGATGCAACAACAAACTTACTATCTTTTACAAAGACATTTTGTAGTGCTATGTAGTGAATTGTGAAATTCCGGAGTTAGTTTTACTTTTATTTACCTGTGTCTTTGTTTCCTTACACAGTGTAGTATAATATGTATAACGCATGCTTGCAGTCTACATTTTAATTGTATCTTTTCAGAAAAATTGAATAGAGGCACTGAAAACAATCTTTCTTTGGATAGTAGCATGATTTATCCTTCTGAGAACAGAAGGGTAATGATTTGTCTTTGGATACGTAACTGGGCCACAGTAAGCTACATGTGCTCACAACTGAGAGTCAGAAATATAGGATAATCAAAATCGCCTCTCCACACTTAGTGTGAGCCAGTTTAAGAAGAGAAATTTAGCAAACTACAGACAAGAATATTATTTCGCCTTCTAACAAAAAAGGAGGAGAAGATTTCTTCCCAGTTTGAGATACCAAGAATACAATCATGATTGTAGGATATGGGGTATAAGGGGAGTTAACGTCTTAGCATTTGGACTAATTTTATGAATATGAAGGTTTATATGTACACTTCTGTGGATGTAGTCAGAACAAACCAAAAGAAGAACTGAATTCAACTCCAATATTCAGCCTCAGAAAAGGTTTCAGAAAATAGTAGGAAAAATCATCCCAAACAATTGTGCTTTTGAGAGGAATGCCACATAGGCCACAGCTCTAGGTGATCCTTAGCAGGAATGGGAAATAAGGGCACAGATCTAGATTTCTGGAGCTGTAATGAATAAGGAATATATTTGAGATGTCAAATAACCAAGGACCTAACCAATCTTTATACTTAGATGATTTGGTGATACACAAGGTGTAGAAATAAATATCTCTAGAAATGGTCATATAGGAACTAATTTATGGTACACAGAAAATAGGATATGCTGAGCAGTGTTGTGAGTAAAGACAGACAAATACATGGTGTACTGAAGAGATAAACTCTGTTGTGCTGTCAGGTACTGAGATTAAAATCTGTTTACAAAGTGTAGCAAAAGAGGGTTGCCTCCCTTTGGAGAATTCCATGTACCTTACAGGACAATAAATAAAAATAGGATCAAAGATATATTTGAAAGAAGGATACTGTATTTGGAGTGGAATTGTCTCCTACCTCTAGTGGAAGTGGCTCTCATAATACCTTCAGGGCATAGGAGCTCTGTATACAGATTAGCAAGGTAGTATTATCAAATAAATTTACTTACATTAAAACTAATATTAATAATAGTCACCATATTGATCATTTAATCTTTATGTAATATGTATGATATGTCTTGTTTTACTTAATTTATGTTAATCGATGAGGAGATACTCTTATGTTCTCCTTATATATATGACTCAATTGAGGTATAAGATAGGTATCTTTCCCAGGATTATGAAATAGAAAGCATCAAGATGAAGGTTTGAAGCAAGGCAGTATCATTCATAACTCATGTGATTAAGAAACAAATTATCCCTGGTTTTAGGTATTATTTTTATTTGATACTAAGAGACTCCCCAATCCCTCTAAGCGTGGAGATAACAGTAAATATATTTTTTTACACAAACTCTCAAGTAAAAAAATTTTTGTTCTGCTTTCATATAAACCTCCTTTAAATATAATTTTAATTTTACCTCCACAAACTACCACAAAGATAGTTTTGAATGATTTTCATAATTCAAGATGATTTACACAAATTTATATAATGTTTAGATTAATTAAAATATTATCAGTAGGATAATTACAGGAAGTAGGTAAGTTAACTTTCCTGAATTTAACATAGATTATACATTGTGCTGAATAACGAAAATATGTTGTGACATTCAGTTGAATAACAGTAGCTTTATTACATGCTAAATATAACCATTCATAGCTATAACTGTATAATATTTAATTATCACAGGCTCACTTTTTTGGTTTTTTTCAGGAGAGAGTTTCAATTTCAGAATGATAAGCTTTAGCTTTAGCTTGTTATTCTGCATGTCATCAGGATAAGTATACATATAATCTCCAACTTGTTCTTTATCTTTACAACAAAATATCATGACTAAAATCATGCTTTCTTAAACTAACGTGTTCTCAAAATCACATTTGTGTTTTTTTTTTCTGCTATTGGTGTCTGATTAAAACACCTTTATGACTTCGGATTTGTGCTTTAATTACAGTTAAAATCAAGAATACATCAAAGTACTTGCTTCTGAAAATTTTCTGTTTTCACATGTCTATGGCTTTCCAAAACACCACCATAGCTTTCTTCTCCTTGTTATTATTCATCTCTCTGCCCTTGCCCCTTAGCTTAACCTTTTTCAGTAAATACTGTGCTTGTTTGAAAAAAGCCTGTTTGAATTTTAGTGTTATTATTATACCTTGCCCTCTCATTTACCCCTTAAAATGATTTAATAAACTGCTACTTCCCACATCTGTACTTGGTTACAAAGCCCTCATTGTACATTACACAAATGTTTTATGATATCTGACCCTTCCATGGCTAACAATGGTTCCCAATATAGTATCTACAGGATAGCTCAAGTATCTCAAGTATAGATAGTGCAGAAAAATCTAGTGAACCAAAACTTACACTTAGAATATGAGAAAAACTGAAACAACATGCAATGATCACTAAACAATATCTCTTAACATACTTCAAGAAATATGAATATTACAGTGTCCATTCATCACTCCATGGCAGTATGGTGAATACACTAGTCATGAACATTGGTACATGGCTAAGTACACTCTTCAAATGGGCATCTTGCTTGTTCCCCCTCAGAGAGGATTGGTATTTTGGTTCTTCAAGCAAGAAATGGACAGTTTTATCATCCCGACTTGACATAGTTAACCAATTTTTAATTCAATATATTACCCCGTCTCTCCCCACAGGTAGTCATAAATTTTGTATATACTCTAATTTCATTAGTTTATTTTTATTCATTGTCTTTGAACTTGACTCTCCATTCCAAGCCAAAAAAATACTATTTTTAGTACATTTTGTAGTTGCTAGGTCAAATATTCTAATTTTAGTTTTTCTAAAAATCTTGTTAGGTAATTTTCAAGAATATTTTAAAGTATAAATGGATTGAAATGTTTATTCTTAACATGCTTAGATATGTGTTATTTATACTATTTATATTTTGATTTGAATATTATTAAACATTAAACTATCAAATACACAAATATTTTTCTGAATATTTAATTGCTATTTACTAGTGAGATATAAAATTTGCTTTTGATAAAAATACTACTCAATCTGTGCTTTGAAAACTTCAATGTCTTTTTAACCTGTATCCCAGAAGTATTTCAATGCTATGAGAATCAGTTGATTTTTAGATAAAGGAATAATTCTTCGCTAAGCCACATGAGTCCCGTATCTTTTCAATGAAGAAACTTAAAACAAACAAAAACTTCATCATTATGGGTCAGTATTTCTTCTCCCATACTGATCAAGATTTGCTAGTGTATTAGTCAATAGATTTACCAATATACATTAACAAAAATAATTGATTTCATCTAATAATTAAATATGTTAGCATGGTATCATCAACAGCAATCCCTTATCATTTTCCAACTTCTAAATCACTGGACATATAGATTTTCTCATGAAAGATTTTTCCTGAAGAAATCTGACAATATTTTATACAATTTTTTTTTAATTTTTTAAATTTATTTCAGCATATTATGGGGGTACAGATGTTTCTGTTACGTATGTTGCCCTTGCCCCCACCTCCCTCCCTAAGTCCGAGTTTCAAATATGTCCATCATTTGGGTGGTGCACATTGCACTCTTTGTGCATGCATATA